>PVIY010042464.1:0-20958 GCA_004026745.1 Myrmecophaga tridactyla
GGACATAAGGGCAAAGACACAAACGGACATTTGCACACCAATGTTTATAGCAGCATTATTTACAATTGCAAAGAGATGGAAACAGCCAAAATGTCCATCAACAGACGAGTGGCTAAACAAACTGTGGTATATACATACGATGGAATATTATGCAGCTTTAAGACAGAATAAAGTTATGAAGTATGTAACAACATGGATGTACCTTGAGAACATTATGCTGAGTGAGACTAGCCAAAAACAAAAGGACAAATACTATATCGTCTCACTGATATGAACTGTCATTATTGAATAAACTTGGAATATTTCATTGGTAACAGAGATCATCAGGATATAGAAATAGGTTAAGATATTGGGTAATTGGAGCTGAAGGTATACAGACTGTGCAACAAGAGTGAATACAAAAACTCAGAAATGGACAGCACAATACTACCTAACTGTAATACAATTTTGTTAAAACACTGAATGAAGCTGCATGTGAGAATGATAGAGGGAGGAGGGCTGGGGGCATAAATGAAATCAGAAAGAAAGATGTTAAAGATTGAGATGGTATAATCTAGGAATGCCTAGAGTGTATAATAATAGAGACTAAATGTACAAATTTAAAAAATATTTTTGCATGAGGAAGAACAAAGGATTGTCATCACTGCAGGGTGCTGAAAATAGATGGTAATTAATATTTTAAAATGTCACCTTATGTGTGAGACTAAAGCAAAAAATGTTTTTTGCTACAAAATTTATATTTTGACCGGTGCATTTCCTAATATAACTTATGTAGATAGAAATGAAAAGAAAAAAGAAAAAAAAAAGAAATCTTATAACTCAAAAACAAAAAAGGCAAACAACCTAAGTAAAAATGGGCAAAACATGAATATACATTTCTCTAAGGAAGAAATACATATAGCCAATAGCACATTAAAAGATGCTCAATATCATTAGCTATTAGGGAAATTCAAATCCAAGCCCCAAGGAGAACCCATTTCATACCCACTAGAATGGCAACTACTCAAAAGGTGGAAAATAAGTGTTGGAGAGTATGTGGAGAAATAGGAACACTTATTCATTGTTACTGGAAATGTAAAATATACAGCCACTATAGAAAACAGTTTGGCATTTTCTCAGAAAGTTAAGTATAGAATTACAATATGACCTGACTATCTCACATCTAGGTACATAAACAAAAAATTGAACTGTTATTTGTACATGAAGGTTCATAGCAGCACATTTACAGTTGCCAAAAGACAGAAGCAACCCAAATGTCTGTCAACCGATGAGTGCATAAACATGTTGCATGAATATCCAGTGGAATATTATTCAGCCATAAAAAGGAACAGAGTTCTGATACATGTCACAACATGGATGAACTTTGAGGACACCATGTGAGTGAAAAAAAAACAGACACAAGAGAACACATATGGCATGATTTCACTGATATGAAATAATTAGAATAAGCATATACATGGAAATAGAAACTAGAATATAAGTGATTGGGGGCCAGTGTGGTGGTAGGAAGTTGAAAGTTAATACTTGATTGGTACAGTTTCTGTTTTGGGCGATGCAAAAGTTTTGTGGTGGATGGTGGTGATGTTAGCACGACATTGTGAATATAATTAAGACCACTGCATTATAGATTTGAATGTGATTAAAAGGAGAAATTTTAAGTTGTATATATATTACTAGAATAGTTTGAAAAAAAAAAGGAACTACACAACACAGTGAAACCTAATGTAAACTATGGATGATAGTAAATAGCATAATTATAATAGGATTATTTTATCAACTGTAAGAAACATACCACACTATGTCAGTGTTAATAATATTTTTCTTCATGTCAAGTTAATGCACACATTACTAAATCTCTTCTGGTCTTTTAATACTTCTGCTGTGGTTGATTGTGACTTCTTTTTTGGTAATTTTGTATCTGAAAAGAGTCAAAAAGCAAAATCTCTTTTTTCCCTTTCCAGGGAATCTCTTACCAATGTCTCTGTTTCTCTAATAACTCCCCCCTTCCCTTCTCTCTTTCCTCCACTTTTTCTGGCGCTTCATCTGGCTTAGAATTCCTGTGAAAGTGTGGCAGAGCGTTTGTGTCCTAGTGCACAGTGAAGGAGCAGGATAACAAATAGTACTTGGAACCTCAACACCTCCCAAACCCCAGCCCCACCTATTCAACCCCTGCCTCAGATATTCTTATACCACTCTCTGTGCTAAGCATAAAGTTTCCTGAAAAGGAGGTGGGTGAAAAAGGTAGTACTTCAGATTGTACTTTGCTTTTAGACTTAAAGGAGTCTTCCTTTACAGTGCTGTTTTATAAAATTCATTGAAGACCACACAAGGAGCTACATGAGTTTAAAAGAGAGGAGACTAGGTGTTGAAAGGGTAGTTCCGTGGTAGAATTCTTGCCAGCCATGAGGCAGACCCGGGCTCAATTCCTGGACCATGCAACTCAGAAAAAACAAAACAAAACAAAACACTGCCCACCCCCTCTACAAAATATCCACCTCTTATAAAAGACAGGAGGCTAAAATTGTGGCTGGAGAGCTACTGTAAGAGTACAGGAGCTTCTAGGTAGGAGCCTCAGAAACTTAAAGGGACTGTGGTGGGTTAAATGGTGGCTTCTCAAAAAATATACCCATGTCCCCCCAAAACCTGAGAATGTGACCTATTTGGAAAAGAGTCTTTGCAGATCTAATCAAGTCAGGGACATCAAGATGAGATCGAATTGTATTTTCTAGTTGGGCCCTAAATCCAAAGACAAGTGTCCTTACAGGAGACACACAGAGGATAGGAGCATAAGGTGGAGAGGAGGAGGCCATGTGAAGGCAGAGATTAGAGTTATGCCTCCACAGGCCAAGGAACGCCTGGGACCTCTGCCAGCTGAAGAGGCAGGGAAGGATTCTGCCTCGAGCCTTCGGAGGGAGTGCAGCCCTGCTCCAACCTTGATTTTGGCCTTCCCGGCCTCAGAAACCATGAGATAGTAAATTCCTATTGTTTTAAGCCACCAAGTTTGTGGTAGTTTGTTACAGAAGCCCTTGGAAACTGATACAGAGCTGCCTTTCCACCGAGCTATGAGATAAGGCTGGTTACAGGTTGTGCCGTGCTTTTATCTGTCCAATCCCTCAAACATGGTTGATACGGTGTTACTGGGTTTTTCCCTCATGCCTTGCTCCAAAAAAATGCTATCTAAAACTCTGCCAGCTTGAATCTAGGCCTACCCCTTTCCCGCAGCTTCCTGCCCTTGGCAGTTCTCCCCAGAAACACAGAGGAAGAGACCCAGGTGAACTCTTAGGTTCTCCCTCCACTCTGAGATGGATTATCCACCTTTTCCTCAGGCTCCCTTATCGTCCCAGGGAGCTCTGAGCAGCTGCCAACCAGCAGAGCTTCTTTCTGAAGCACCTGCCAACTGCTGGGTCACACGTGGCAGAAAGAGTACAAAGGGAGAGACAGCCTGCCCCTCCTCACTGCCCACACCCCCAGCCACTGCCTTTAAAGTTCCACTTTTAACAGTTTCTTGGCAGTCAGGGGTAGAGACGAAGCTGAAAGTTGGCTTCGATCTCCCTAGAATTGAAACACAAGCCTGAAACTCAATTGCCTATTCAGGGATGAGTTTTCAGAGGCACCCAACACCCTCCTGAGCTGCCCTTGGGGATTCCTTCCCCCACCACATGAGGTTTGCGTCATCTCTACCCAGAGAGGCTCTGAGACCCTCTGTTGGTACTGCCCCTGGCCCTCTGTTCTGATCCTTCTAGTGTAAGAAATCTGGCACTTCCTACTACTGCCAACTGCCCAATCCTTTGGACTAATCTCTTCTTGGACTAAGGGACTGACTTTGGTTTTATTTAGGGAATTTTCCTTTTGGGATCACCCTCCACTCCTACTTCTTCACCAACTTTGTTTACAGGAAACTTTATGCTAAGGACAGTGTGGTGTAAGATTATCTGAGGTGGGGTTAAGGGGGTGGGGCCAGGGATAAGGAGAGTACAAGACCCATAGTCAGTTCCATTGCTGCCTTTCATGCAGTTTTGGAAACTGCACTCTGCACTCTGACTCTTTGCAGTGCATTATGAGGGATGGGGGCAGCTTGGTTGTCCCACTTGATGATTTGTAACATGTGGAAAGTGTGGAAAGTACTTAGTATCTTGCCTGATGGCTTCGTCTTCCAGCCTCTGTCTGAATGGGCGCCGTCTCTTGGAGCTGCGGGTGACCTGTCTGGCTATAGACAGTTTGTCCACTCTCTGTACGGGGCTGAGCTATTTTAAATAGTCCTTTGGGCTTCCAAAAGAAGCCATTTCCTAGTTGGCTTAATATGTTCTACTTAGATTTCCAAATTTAGTAGGAAAACATTTAATTTTCATAATTTAAATGTTGTTACCTGTGAATGTTTCAAAAATGCTCTTTATAAAATCGATGACATTCTCATCAATTCCTAGTTTGCTGAGAATTTTTACCATGAATGGATATTGAATGTGGTTGATTGCTTTTTTTTTAATCAGTAAATATATGCTCTGAGAAGATCATGTGATTTTACTGCTCTATTCTGACTATGAGGTGAACTTGGGTATGGTACTTTATTATGATTATATATTGAAAGCTCTGAAAATTGTGATGGGTAGTGGTCACTCTTCCTCTATTTTCTGAAAGAGCTTGTGTAAGAATACTGGTATTTTTCCCTTAAATGTTTGATAGAATTTACCAGTGAAACCAGGTTGACTTGAAGTAATCTTTATAGGAATGTTTTAATTACTCATTCAATTTCTTTAACCAATAAGATATGTTTAAGTTTTCTACTTCTCTTTCTATCAATTTTGGCTATTTGTACATTTCAAGGAGTTTATAAATTTCGTCTAAGTTTTTGAATTTATTACATAAAGTTGTCATAATATTCCCTTGTTTTCCTTTTAGTATCTATGGAATCCCAGTCGTAATTTAGTTTTTTTTTCTCTTTTTACTAGTCTTTATAGAGGTTTATCAATTTTGTTGATTTTTTTAAAGAACTAAAAAAGCAGTTTTTTATTGCATTGATTTCCTCTATTGCTTGTCCATGCTCTATTCCATTGACTTCCACTCAGATTAAGTATTTCTTTTCTCTTACTTGTTTTAGATTTAATTTCTCTTCTTAATTTCTTAAGGTAGAATTTTAAATATTTTTTCTTTTCTATTATATCCATCTAAATCCATAAACTTATCTTCAAGCATAGTTTTCATTACATCCCACAAATGTCGATACGTTGTATATCCATTGTCAGTCAGTTAAGAGTATGTTCTAATTTACTTCCAATTTATTCTTTAAACCATGGGTTATTTTAAAAATGTATTCATTAGTTTACAAGTATTTGGAACTTTCCAAAAGCTCTCTGTTATTGATTTCTGGTTTAATTCAATTATGGTCATAGAACAGACCCTATCATTTCAATCCTTTGAAATTGATTGGCACTTGTTTGAGAGACACTGGTATTTTTAAAATAAGATCCCAGGTAATTCTAATTTATAGTCAGGGTTGCGAACCACTGTGCTATATAACTCTGGTCTTTCCTAATCTAATCATCGGTGCTTCTGTGCTTTCTTTTCTTAGAAAGGAGTTTTTAGTAATGGTGTTTAATACTAAGACGCTGTTGAGAGACACTGATGTAATAGTGAGCGGGTTCTTCTCCATCGGGACCTCTCCCTCTGACACCCATTTTGCCAAAAGCAGCTGAAGCTGTATATTGACTCACCCTCAGATGAGGCTTGGAGTCATTTGTTCCAGGTTTACATGACAGGCTCCAGTTATCTTGATTCATAGCTCTTTCTGCGCTGGCTTATTTACAAGATTACTAGAGACAGAAACCAGCTCTACTAATAGCTTTTCTACATTGCAGAAGTGCTATTTGTGTTATTAATAAAAGCAGAGCACTTAATGAGTTTGATTCATTTAGCAGTATCACAGGGTGACAGATCATCTGCAAATATATTAATTGGGTGTATCGAATAATCCAGGAAGAACACCAATGTCATTTAAGACCCTGTGTCAAAATGACTTCAATTGCCAAGTCATAAAACCAAGGCATTGGAGGGAGATATTATGTATATAGATCAAATCCATCTAAGGCACTTGTAATGTACATTTCCTCTTTGCTTGCATTATTTTAAAGTTAATTCTGCTGAAGCATCTATTTCAGCAGACAAGCCACTGGCAGTCCCAGTGTGGCCATTCTTTAACACTGCTAGCCAGAGACAGAAAATGTGGGGAAGAAAATTTCACCAGTTTCTCTTTCTAGTCAATATGAGGTTCCACAGATGCTAAAACGACTCGGGTTATTTCATAGTGTTGACTTGCTTGTGTAGGAAGCAAGATTCTCAAGGGCTAGATTATTTCTTTTCCTTTCTTAATTTTTAATTATTTCATTTTATCACCTGCGTTGGGGTCTACAGGCTGCAGAAGATGGAAAAGTAATAGCAGAGCTGTTGAAAGAAACCACTTATTCGTTGTTTTTAAATTATTCTCCTAGGCAAGTTGAACATTGTCCCATATTCTCTTCCATTTAATTTGGACAGAAATCTTGCAAAGTGGATATTATAATATACACTTTTACAGATAAGGAAACCAAGATTCAAAAGGGCAAACAGCCCAAGGTTGTACTGCAAACTAAGATTGAAGCTCAGATTTATCTGACTCCAAGGTCTGAACTTTTTCCACAGGGCTCTTAAAATAACACACCTGACTCTTGAGAGCTTTCCCTTTCTTAGCGTCTGTGGAGGAACTACTCATCTTCCCTCTCAGACCTTTTGCCACCCCTTGTTTCAAATTCTAGTGTTTAAGACTCCTTCCAGGCTGACCAGTTGCGTCCAGAGAGAATACTGTCTAGAGTTCAATATGCTCTACGTAATGCCTGGCTTGTTAAATCAATTCTTTTACTTGAATTAAGGTTCTAGAGGCTGGAACTGGCTTATTGGGTTATATTTGATATTTTCAGGTTAAGAAGGAATTTCAATGCTTGCAAATAAAGTAGTTGGTAATGTGGAAATTCCAGATAGCCAGGCAAGGCTTGCAAGGGAGATATATTTAGACCATGACGGGCTTGGGCACAGGGCATTTTGAAATTCCAACATTATGGGCAGGCTGAAAAGGAAATGAAATCAAGTTCAAATAGGACAGGGCCTGGGGAAATGCACTGAGCTGCAGCTGCATTATATAAAGGGCAGGCTTAGTTCATATCATGAAGGCTAGGGTGGTGGTGATGGAGAGAGGGGGAATTGCAGGGCCAATGGTGTCCTACCCTGCAAGCAGGATGGAGCCACCAGGGCTTCCCTATAGCAGAAGACAGATCAGGAGCAGTAGCAGCGGCAGTAGAACCTGCGACTAGTCTCTAAGGTATTGAGGCTGAGGCTGAGCCTGATGATAAAATTTGTTGCAATGTTCAGGTTGATCCAGATCATGTTAATCCTATGGTGACATTGTCATACAAAGCCATGTGCCACTACTCCTGGGTGCAGAACTAATCACTATGCTAGGAGGCTTCTCGGCTACTGAGTCTGCATTCCTTTGGACCTAAATGAACGGAAGATGAAGATGAATCCCCATGTCTTGTATGATCCTTTAAATCATGTGTGCAACTACCCCAATGAATCCCTAGGTTTCTTATAAAGTGGTGTAGTGTGTTTGCTGGTTCTGAATTGTTCATTTATTTAGACTCATTTCAGTAGTGATTAGTATGATGTTTTATTGTCCTTTACAGTTATTTCTGGTGAATTCTTTTCAAGGGTAAGGGCTTGTAGTAATTGCCCTCTTTTCTATATGAATGCAATTAATCAGTGCTTCAAAATGGTTTTTGAATGAATGATGGAACAGCCTATCTCTCTTTGGATATCAGATAATATTAAAAGGAATATTGACATAGTCAATTGTCTATAATTATGGGTTTCTGTGGTCATTCTATATCGCTTGAAGCAGTTAATGCACATCTTTAAGTATCATCTTGCCTTAAGGAAGTGGTCCTCAACCTTTAGGATGAATACAGATCACATGGAGGAATTGTTAAATCCCAGATTTCTGGCCTGAACCCCAGAGTCACTGCTTAGTAGTTTTAGGGTTGAGTCTGAGAATTTTCATTTCTAGGAAGTCGCCAGGTAATGCTGATGCCGCTGGTGGGGGAACACACTTTGAGAACCTCTGCTATAGGGACTAAACTAGGCATATGGGGTGGTAGAAACTTCGGTTGGAAAACAAATGATGTCAAAATCTGACATGGAACCCTTCTTGGGCTTCCTCCCTTAAGAAGTTCTGAATTGTACCTTTGTTGTCCTGTATGAAATAGATGACTTGCCCTTTAGAAAAGGATAGGAGTGGATGATTAATTGCTAACTCAGTCTGAAACACGCAGTGATAAAAGCAATAGCCTTCCCCACTCCTTACTGGTTTCAGGCAATCACAAGTAATATACGACCAATATTAATTGACGTTATAGCTGTAATTTAAAATGGGCAGCGAAACATCCAACTAGAAGTAATTGCTCCTATTAATTCCGTTGAGGAGCATCAGCAGGGGAAGAGGGAAGCAGCTACATAGTCCCCTGCATTCTCACCAGACTTTTTGCCTCTCTGTGTCGTTGTTTACCCATTTGGGTGACCTAAATTATCACCAGCACTAAAGACACTTATTTTGAATGAGGTGGTGCAGAAGGCTAGCTTGAATTTATATAAACTCAGACATAGAAACTTTACAGAATACAGTTTTAATGTGCAATAATCACTAGAATATCGAGAAAGTAATCAATTATACATGCATACCATGGTCTTGAAATCAGCTTGTCCTATTAAGTAAGTGAAATTCAGTCTTCTCAATTATACTATCAGTCAGTTTAGTAACTTCAATCATTCTTGGATATAATAGCTGCATACTTTCAGAGCATAGTCCGAATAAATGTATTTTATCACTTTCTTTACCATTGTCTTCAATTTCTGTGTCTATTCCCTCTTCTGGAACTTTTAATGGGTCTCATCTCATGCTATAGATGATAAATATCAAGTAACAAAATAAAAATAAGATGATGGATGAAAAAACTTTTGCAGCCTCTTAAGGTTAGATACATAAGTGCTTTTTCAAGATTTTACTTTGGCCCAGAAACTCCATTTGGCTTCAGTCTGGTTCCTAAACCTCATATGCTTTGTGACATGTTCACACAGAATAAGGACTTACTGTACATTTCTGGAACTTTTCCAAAAGGATACTTATCGTAGAATTTGAATATGCTATTGATAAATATAGCTCCAAAAGCTCTTAAGTATTAGTGCTTAAGTAATAGATCAGCTATTGTCCATTGGGCAAATCATGCTCTAAATTAGTTGTTTGGGAGAAGTGTTTTTGTAACTTATCATTTGCAAATGTAATATGGAAAACATGCAGTCACCTTCTTTTCTAGAAAATTCCAGAACTTATATGGAAAATGTAAGCAGGTATCTATGTCTTTGATACTGTGATGTAAGGCAGGTAGGGATCTATTATTTATTGAAAACTTATTACTTGCCAATTATTGTGCTGGGTTTCTTCATGTATGCTATTTCATTTAATTCTTCCATTAACTTTGTGAGATAATTATTTTTCAATTTTTTTGTGGATAAGAAAATTGAGATTCTGAGAAATTAGTAAATGACCCCAGTTTATAGCATAGGTAAATGGCAGGTATGGGTTTCAAACCCAGGTTTTCCAACACCAAAGTTGGAGATTTTTCTGTAACTCAGGGAGTCTCAAACCTGGCTGCACATGGAGCTTTTAATAAAATAATCAATGTCCAGGTATTTAAAAAAAAAACCTCATGTGAGGTGTTCTAATGGCATCCACTTGCTTATCCAGTTAATAGATGCTTCTTCAGAGAGGATAACTTTTTTTTTTTTGCAAGAACAGGCACAGGGAATCAAACCTGGGTCTCAAACATGGCAGGTGAGAATTTGGCCACTGAGCCACTGTTGCACTGCCTAAGAAGGTAGCATTTTTTAACACTTGAAGCTGGTAGAGAATCTCAAAAGGAAGTTTTTTTTTTTTTTAGAAATTTGAAAATAGGCTTGAGGGAAAGGATGAGGACACTTCTGTTCTCAGTGTCTTGGCAGATACAAAAAGGAGCCCCAGATAATCCAAAACTATCCCTGTAATATGTTATGTACCAAGTGATAGAAGACAAAGGTGGAGCCCCGCCGTTTTCAAACAGTTATGGAAAACAGGTCATGTGGAAGGCATAAGTACTCAGGATCTGCATTTTGAAGTGAAAACTCAAGGTGTTTTGGTCAAAATTAAATAGAAAATATAGGCTTTGATATGGTTATTCTGAAGATAAGTGATGCACAAGAATGTGTGTTGTGACCACAAGGCACTCTGAAAGCAAACATTAGATATAGTCACTATTAACTTCTTAAGTCACAAAATATTAATGAATTATGGAAACTACCAATGAAAATAAGTTTCAGTTTTCAGCAACATTAAATGATTTTTCTCATTTCTCCTACTACTAACTATTGTACTTAAAAAAAGGAATCAAGTATTTAGGAAAGCAGCCCTTTTCAATTGGTGGAGGACAAAACTAGAAAATGTGAGGAATGAATTCTAGTCTAAGGTTTGTCAGTAAATGCCTTTAGTAAAGTCATGGAAATGTTCCCAATACAACTTAAAATGAGAATGTTGAAATGTTATCTTAAAAGGCATCTTTTAACATTAACAATTTCTACTATGTTTTACAAATGTAAAGATTATTCTGATCAATTAATCATTAAATCAAGTAAATAACCCAAGCATACAGGTCTTTGAAGCCAAGAAAAAGAAAAATGTTAAAGCAAAAATCTGGTCATTGAGGCAAAATAATGCCAATTTATTTGAATTAACTAACTTTTGACTTTAGTTATTAGGTAGCAAAGTCCTAGATTTAAATACCTTAGAGATGAGATATTAAAAAAACAACAAGGAGACACCAATTAAATTGACTAAAGTAATGAACTGATGTGTGGCATTCAAGGGTGAAACCAAGCAAAGTTCAAAATAGAATTAGAAGAAAAAGCATCTTATTAATTGATGTTTGTGAGACTCATCTAATCAGCAATAGGTCAAAAAGCTTCCTTCTTCCAAAGCCAGTCCTCCCTTTTCTCCAGCCACCCACCCAACCCCTCAACTCCTACCCCTAGTCCTTGCCCCACATACAATTTAATCAAGAGAACAAAGACTTGGTGAGAAAGACTGTGGAACTCAACATGAATATGCTGATGCCATAGTGTATATAAGAAGGGAGAAGAAAAGATTTATTTTAAAATTAGATTTGTGTAAAATAGCTCAGGTGATCTTAGATAACCCTTAATATCCTTTCCTGCTGGAACATTCTTTGAAATTCTCTGAAATATAACTATTCATTATCTTCAGAGAAACTGTCCATATGGCCCTCGCTTCATGGGATAGATTCAAACCCTTTTATCACCACAGGCAAATTCATAAGGAGTTGTGCTTCTTTGGATGATAGGAATACATTAGGAAAACACAAATAACACATAGCAACAACAAAAAAGTTTCCTGTCTTGGCCCTCAGGTGAGATGTTTGCATTTTAGAAAGGTTTGCAATCTGGGTAAACGGCTGTTTGTTTATTTTGTCAGTTGACAGCCTCCCTCCAACCAGGTGCTTAGTTTCAGGAGATGGAATAAAGCATAAAAGAAACTGGCTGCTGGGTGAGTGAGCCTCTCACCTCAGAGAAAGCCGCATCTCAGAGAGCACCAGTCCACATAGTGGAGTTTTATTGCAGTCATCAGCAACCCTAATTTCTTTTGAAGTGAGCAGGAAGAATAAGAGCAATAAAAAGAATCTCATGAAAGTTATTAAAACCCTGGAGACTCAGAATTATACTAGCAATTGTTCTTGGAGGCAATGGATCAGGAATCAAAATGACATGTGTGCTTTCTGTTAGCACAAGCCAAGATGGTTCACAGCAGATCTCAGAGGTAAAAACTGAAATATTGGTTCATATGCAGGAAAAGGGAAGAAGTTTAGGGTTGTGAATAGTTTTCCTTTTGAAGTAGTGTCAGGCAAGCAAATTGAGGCAAAGATAATTCGGGAGTAGCTATTGAGATGAGAATTGTAAACTTTTCAGTAGCTTCTTTTTTAAAAAAACATTGTTAAATATGTAGGGATACAGAAAAGTCATATAGGAAGTATTTAGTTCCTGCATACCCATCCCCTCACACTTGTAGTTTTCTCTATTATTAACACTTAATTAGTGTAGTACTTTGTTACAATTGATGAAACAATATTATAATTATGCTATTAACTCTAGACTATAGTTTCCATTAAGGTTCACTGTTGTACAATTCCATGTTTTTTAAAAAACATTTTTATTCATGTAACATACATATATACCTAAATTTTCCCTTTTTAAACCATATTCAAATATATAATTCAGTGGCATTTATTTCATTTATGTTGTTGCGCTACTATTACCATCATCCATTACCAAAACTTTCCCATCATCCCAAAGTGAAACTTTGTATCAATTAAGCATTAACCTCCCATTCCCTGCCCCAACTCTGGCCTCTGGTGACTTGTGTTCTGGTTGCTGACTCTATAAATTTGCTTATTCTAATTATTTCATATAAGCAAGATCATGCAACATTTGTCCTTATGTGTCTGACTTATGTCCTTCAATATGATGTCTTCAAGGTTTATCCATGCTATCATATGTATCAGAACTTCATTCCTTTTTACAGCTGAATAATACTCCATTGCATGCAATACCACATTTTGCTTATCCATTCATTTGTTGATAGATGCTTAGGTTTCTTCCATCTTTTAGCTACTGTGAATAATGTCATGGTGAACATCAATCTGCAAATATTGTTTCAAGTCCCTGCTTTCAATTCTTTTGGGTGTATATCTTGAGGTGGGATTTCTAAGTCACATGTTAGTTCTATGCTTAACTTTCTGAGGAACTACCAAAGTATTTTCCACAGAGGGTGCACCATTTTACATTCCCACCAATAATGAATGAGTATTCCTATTTTTATGCATCCTCTCCAGAACTTATTTTTCACTTTTTAAAAATAGTAGCCATTCTATGTTGTAAAATAGCATCTCAATGTGGTTTTAATTTTACTTCCCTAATGGCTAATGATGGTGAGCATCTTTTCATGTGCTTTCTGGGCTTTTGTATATCCTCTTTGGAGAAATGTCTATTCAGATTTTTGCCCATTTTTTAATTGAGTTGCTTGTCTTTTTGCTGTTGGCTTGTAGGATTTCTTTATATATTCTGGCTATTAAACCCTTATTGGATATCAAACTTATGGGGTGCAGCAAAGACAATCCTGAGAGGGAAATTTATAAGTCTGAATCTTACATTAAAAAAGAAGAAAGATCCCAAATCAGAGAACTAACTTCACAACTGGAGGATCTAGAAAAAGAAGAGTGAACTCAACCCAAAGCAAGAACAGGGAAGGAAATAACAAACATTACAGTGGAGATAAATGAAATTAGGAATAAACAATAAAAATCACCCAACAAAAAACAGGTCCAGATGACTTTACTGGTGAATTTTACCAACCCTCCAACAAGAATTAACACCAATCCTCCTCAAACTCTTCCAAAAATTTGAAGAGGTAGTGCTCCCTAACTGTTCTATGAGGCTAACACCATCCTAATTCCAAAGCCAGATGAGGATACCATAGGAAAGAAAATTATAGAACAATATCCCTTATGAATATAGATGCAAAAATCTTTAATACAAAACTAGCATACTGAATCCAACAACACATTAAAATACTTGTGCACCAAGATCAGGTAGGCAAGGATGTTTCAACATAAGTTAATCAGTTAATGTAAAACCTTGCATTAACAGAAAGAAGAAAAATGCCACACAATCTTCATAGGCTCAGAGGCAGAATTCACACCTGCCATGCTGGAGACCTGAGTTCGATTCCCAGTCCTGGCCATGCAAAAAAGAAAAAAAGGAACAATACTGAAGAAAAAAGTACTGGAAGTTCTAGACAGAGAAGTTAGGTTAGGAAAAGAAAGAAAAGTTGTCCAAATTGGGCTTTTGGGAGTGGGTGCCTCCGGAATATTCATGAGGATAAAAGGTACAGTAAAAATATTGTGCTGATAGAATGATATTCAAGCTTTAGAAGTATGTTTTAGATGATCAACTAAGCCTCTTTAGGATAGTATACAGTGGTTGAATCAAAGGTGATATGCTTAGTATTTTCCCATAGACAGTGAACATCTCAGTATCAGAATAAGATCCATATTCATTTTTTTAATTGTTTATTTTGAAATGATTTCAAACTTAAAAGACAATTGCAAAAATAATACAAAACCTATACAGAGATACACCCTTACCTAGTAACCCAGATCCATCTACTTTTAAATTTTGCATCTTGCCACATTTGCTATGTCATTCTAACCATCATCCATCCATCTGTCTGTCCATCCATCCATCCATCCATGTAATTATCTCTATCTATCTATCTATCTATCTATCTATCTATCTATCTATCTATCTATCTATCTATCTATCTATCTATCTATCTATCTATCTATCTAATCATTTATCTATCCTATTTATCTATCCATCCATTAATCTATTTTCTAAACATTTGAGAGTAGGTTGCATATATCATGTTCCTTGAACCCTCATACTTAATGAAATGGACTTTTTAAAGCAAAAAGAAGGTATTATACCATAATACTGCTTAAAAGCTTGCTTTCTTGTCTTCATAACATACCTGGAAATCTTTCCCATTTACTACCTACAAAACCCTGATTCTATTTGCAAAACCCTGATGTTTTGAACATTTTGAGGGTTGTCTTTGATGTCCACAATGAAGGGGGGTGGGCACCACTGGCATTTAGTGGGCTCGGCATATTAGAAACTCTGAAGTGGGCAGGGCAGTTCTGCACAATCAGTTTTCCTGTATTCCACAGGATTTTTAAATGCGTCATGGGAATCTGTTCATAATCATCTGAACCTGGAACTTAATGCAGTATTACATGTAAAGGTAATATCTCTCTTGCCTGGTTTTAATACACTCAGCTCAGGAAGGTTAAATTATCCACGGATTTCATTTTGGGCAGTAAAATGGAGTGTTACACAATATTTATTATAACAAGGAGACATTGGATCCAATAGGGTTGAGAATATCCACTACACAATGAGTGCAAGCTTTTGCAATGGCTACTTAGCTTCTTAATTTTTTCAAATGTCATTTATTTTATTAAATTTATTTCACCTCAAGCTTTTTTCATGTCATTTCACTTCACCTTCTTTCATTACTTTAATTTAGTTTCATTTTTTAGTGATTTATTTATTTTAATGCAATTTCATAGAGATATAGTCACACACCCTACCCAAAGTAAACCAGCAGTGACTCACATCATCATCACATAGTTGTGCAGTCATCGCTACAATCAATTTTAGAACATTTTCATTAACCCAATAATAATGATAATAATAATAATAATAATGTAAAATAAGAATATAAAAGAAAACAAAACTATCCTAACCCCCTTATTCTCCAGCTATTTCCCCCTCCCCCCATTTTTGACCCCTACTATTGATGTGGAACATTTATCATGGGTAATGAGAAAATATTAATAAATTATTGTTAATTATAGTCCATAGTTTGTAATAGGTACATTTTCTCCCAAATATTCCTTTATTATTAACTCTTTGTAATAGTGTTGTACATTTGTTCTAGTTCATAGCAGAACTTTTTAATATTTGTACTGTTAATCAGTCATCATCCACTAGAAGATTCCTCGTGTTATTCCCGTGTTCTCACCTCTAGCTTTCCTTCTGGTGGCATACATGACTCTACACTACCCCTCCCAACCACAGTCACTCACGATTCAGCACTGTTAATTATACTCACAATAGTGTGCTACTGTCACCTCTATATATTTCCAAACATTTAAGTTCAACCTAATTAAACATTCTCCACATATTAGGCAATTGCTCCCCATTCTTTCTATAGTAACCTATATTCTAGATTTTATGTCTAGGAGTTCAATTTAATTTATTATAATTAAATTATAATGAGCTTGTTAACAAACTCTTCAGCTTTAGTTTACCTTTGAATGTTTTCTTCCTCACTTTTGAAGGACAGCTTTGTTGTATAAAGAATTCTTGGTTGGCAATTTTTCTCTTGCAGTATCTTAAATATACCCTATCACTGCCTTCTCACCTCTCTGGTGTCTGATGAGAAGTCAGCATCAAGCCTTATGGGGCTTCCCTTGTACATGGTAAATTGTTTTTGTCTTGCTACATTCAGGATTTTCTCCTTCTCTTTGGCGTTTGATAGTCTGGCTAGTATGTGTCTTGGAGTGAGTCTCTTCAGATTTATTCTATTTGGAGTACTTTGGGCTTCTCGGATTTGCATATTTACAAGGGTTGGCTGGGAAATTTTCAGCTATTATGTCCTCAAATATTCCTCCTGGCTCTTTACCTTTCTCTTTCTGGGACACCGAAAATACTGTATCGGTGTGCTTTGTCTTGTCAGTCATTTCTCTAAGACCCAGCTCAAGTTTTTCCTTTATTTTCTCCATTTGTTCTTTCATGTGTTTAAGTTTGGTTGCTGCATCATGTAGTCCAAAGATCCTTTCTTCTGCCTCTTCAAATCTGCTGTCGTGTATCTCTAGTATATTTTAAATTTCATCTACAGTATCTTTCACTTTCATCAGATATGCTATTTCCTATGTAATCTTTCAAATTCTTCTTTATGCCCTCCAAGTGTCTTCTAATATCCTTTAAGTCTTTAACCATCTCACTGAAATTACTTAGGAGATTTGTTTGACCATCTTTGATTAATTGTACCAAATTCTGTATTTCTTTGGACTTTTAAATTTGGCCATTTGGTTTGGCTATATTTTCTTGTTTCTTAATGTATCTTGTAATTTTTTGCTGGCTTCTAGGCATCTGATTATCTTGGTGAGATTGTTTTGAAAGTCGTTTTCTGTCTTGTCTCAGATTTTGTTGTTCATTGTGTTTGTGATGAAGGCTCCCTTTGGCACTTGGCTTGTAGTATTTCACAGCTAAACCAGGACCACCACCCCATGTAGGGGGTATAGGTCCATACCAAAGGGCCCGAGAGAAAGGTCCAGAAAGTAGCTTCTCAGGCTGCACTTTCCCAACCTTCACACCTGACAGCCCTCCTTGGTGACCTGTTCCCCACAGCCCAAAAAAGTAAAAGTAAGTTCATTTTTGTTTTAAATCCCTCTGATCTCTCTGTTTCTACAGTAAGTGGGAATACAGGCCCCACCATGCTGTGATCACCTGTCCAGAAAGGACCAAGACTGTGGGCTCCCGCTATCTGATTTCACTCGCCAAGAGTTGCGTCAAGGCTGTTCCACATCCCCCTCTTTTCCCAAGGTGAGGGTCTCCCTGCCTCTTCCAGGCCACTGCACCCCACCAGAGAAGTTCTAGGCACGTTAGGGGCCGTTAGCTTTCAGGGGTAAGGTAGGGTCATCTGGACTGCAATGGAGCTCACTCACCTGCTACAGCTTCTCTCTTTGTGGAAATAGTGGGGGTGCAAGTGCCCTGGGCTCCTGTATAGAAAGGTTCAAAGCTGCAAGATCCAGAGGGCCACCCTCTCTCACTGGCAGCTGGAATGGGACTGTATTGCACCCCCTGCTTTCCCTGAAGGAGAGGCTCCCTGTCTCTCCTGGCCCACTGCAGTTAGATGAGAGCCAGACAAGTCCAAATTTGCCATCCTTGGCGGGGAGGATAGTGGCCAGGCACCCTGGTGCAGAGCAGTCTTTTGCCATAGTCTCTCAGTTTGTGGAATTAAACTCCTGAGCCTCCATATGGAAGAGTTCTAGGCTATGGGACTGAAAGGGCTAACTTCATTGGCCCTCGGTTGGAGTAGGACTGTTACTGGACAAAGGCAGTGGGTCATTGCCCGATGCACTCTGCCCAATTCCTGTGACATTGGGGTTTCAAAGACCGAGTTTATGGCTAGGCATGAAGCAGGAGATCAGATGGCCTAAAGCCTAAAAATATGTCTCCCTGAGCTTAGGGGGTTCAAGGATTTTATGGCTTTTAAGAAGGGGAGAGGAAGTTATTACAACTTCAAATAGTAAGTCTAAGCAGAAAGGGGGACAGAGCTAGCATTTCAAAAGTGTAAGCCAAAAGGTATCATTTTAATAGTTAGTATACACAGGGCTGAGACTAAACTAGAATAGCCATTACTATAGTAAGTATAAACAAGGGTGAGACTAGGCTAGAATAATTGAATAACTGTTACAATAGTGAGTATAAGCAAGAATAATTTACAAATGTAAAGGAGTGAACCTGGGGCTGGAACCTGTTAATAGCTGACTCAAATTCTTCTATTAGCATTAGGGCCTTTGCCCTACAATTTTCTTTGAGAAAAAGACCTGACAAAGGGAGTAACAGCTTTTACAATCACAAAGGCACAAGGGAAGGGCTTTTACAATCATTATCAGCTATCAGGGCGGCTGAATAATCATTCAGAGATTTCAGATATTTTTCTCTCTCTACTCTGATATATCAGAGAAAGAAAAAAGGAATATAAATTATATTATATAAATACAATGATTTAGCAGTAGTCATAATTATCCCTCAAATCCTAACTTCTTGGTTTCAGGACTATGCCGCGTCTCACTGTTAGGTAGAGAATAGGTAGGGAGGGGTGAAGGAGAAGGTCGAGGTGTGGACTCTGAGGTTTGAGCTGAGAATGGAGATAGAAACCACTGAGCTGTACAGCTTGGTCAAGGGACAGGACGACTAGGTCAACTATAGGAGGGGGGAGCGGAGGGGAGCATGCACGGTATTGAGACCTAAGGCCACTCAGCATAAGCATTGTGCACTGTGCCTAACCACAGCAGTTGAAAAGGTTTAACCCGGGAAGGAAGGGGCCAGCCTGCTCTGGCTGAGGCCACCTACCTGCTGATGCCTGTCCTGCTAAATAAAGCTGGTTTCTGAAAGCCACCTGCGAGACTGATGAAATTCTTTTTGCCACCACTTCACTGAGGTATTCCTTCCAGCTTCGTGAAAACGAAGCCATTCCACAGCTACTGCGTTTATCAGGGAGGGGGGCACCAGGTGGCACAGTTGAGTTAATCCAGCACAATTTCTATCATAATTGCTCCATTTTCATGTCTAGCTCTTCCTTAAAAGTTGGAGTGGTCCTTCCTTGGTCTTCTGAGCCCTAGAACTGCCGCTTTAGATGATTCCTGCCTGTTCTTTAGGTGTTTTTGGTGGAGGAGTGAGTTCTACCTGTCCTTATTCAACCATTTTCTCATAAGTTGTCTCCCACATTCTCTTTTGAAGCGTTATTGTCTTCTTGGAAGATTTGAAAAGTTGGTCAAGCATTTCTGGCTGGCAGTTTGGCGAAGAATATTTGCCTGGTGAGAAGTCCCAGCTCTTCCCTACTTGAATAAGAGCTTGAGAAAGTCACAGCATATTTTTACTCAAACACAGAGTCAAAGGTTTTCTCCAACTTCTCTGGCTTCTCCTTCTAAGTTTGTATGTGTGTATCTAATCATTTTCCTCTCTCTAAAATGTTAATTTTCATCAGACTTCCATGGTCATCACTTTTTAATTTACACACATCCATGGAGTCACTTGGCTGTTTAGATTGTGAAAAATCTGAGATCTCAACCTTTAGCCCAAATGCCTCTCCTGAAGACCAATCTTGTATTTTTAAAACCATTTTTCTGGAGATATCTACTTACATGTATTATAGTGATTTCAAATTCAAGGTGAACTGAACTGAAGTCCTCATCTTCCTATCTATCAACTTTAACTCACCTTAAACTTTATCTCCACTTATATCTCAGCGAATGACTCCACAATCCAAATACCATCATTCTTGACTCCTGCCTCTTTCTCAATTGTTCCAAATAGCTATTAATATCTGTTGGTACTACTTTCTTATTACTTCCAGAATCCGTTCACTTTCTTCCTCATCTGGTTGTATTATCTTAGTAAAGACCATTGTTTTCTTTCACAGGGATTACCAATCAAGTGACATTATCTAGTTCTAATGTACTCCAGTACTGTAGACAGAATGATCTAAGATTAAAATTCTATCATATTATACTTTTGTTTAAAATCCTTCAATAATTCCTCATTGCTCCACTAGATCTTACAAAGTAGTACTTTATGATGTGGTTGCTGCTTCCCTCAGGTCTCATTATACTCTCTTCTGCCTTGCACTCTTAACTACTGTTGCCAAATATACTAGCCCAGCACAACCACAAGACCAAAGAAACACCCTGCAGAAAATTAGCCATGAGTTTTTATTAAGGATTTATGAACAGAAGAAAATTTTACCTATTGGCAGCCAGTTGGGAAAAGAAAGTCAGTACTCTGCCCCAAACATGACAGAGAGAGCAAGAGGGCCGGGAGGGATAATGCAGCAGAATCCTGTGAGATTTGGTTGTGATGGAGTCTTAGCAGAATCTTGTGAGAGTTGGCAACCCATGGTGATTAGGGGAGGGGAATTTTAATGAACGTCTATGCTCTGGTCATGTGGGCTGTTATGTGCTTAAGGTCCACCCTTTCCCTAAGGGGGGAGATCTTGACCCCTGAGCCACCACAATCCACGCTCACACTGCAGGTTGCGTTGACCATAGGCCAGACATTGCATCCACACTCCACAACAGCATAGGAGACAACGGAATATTAGGAGTCCCTCACACAGTGATAAAAGTCCTTCAAAGTGATGCCTTTATGGCCAAGAAAGGAAATTTAACTGGT
Organism: Myrmecophaga tridactyla; assembly: GCA_004026745.1. NCBI lineage: Eukaryota > Metazoa > Chordata > Mammalia > Pilosa > Myrmecophagidae > Myrmecophaga > Myrmecophaga tridactyla. The sequence goes on from PVIY010042464.1 coordinate 20,707, forward strand.
CTGCTGATAATTGATAAAACCTGTGATTTCGGTCTTAAATGAGATTCTTTTCCAAATTTTCCAATGTACTGAATTCTGCCAGGCCAGCAGGGTATTCTATGCAGTCCAATTCACAGGGACTGGTCACAGTCCAAGGCAGTGGCACCCAGTGCACACTCAGCAGTGAGATTTATTGTGTATGTAGGTTACTGCAGAAGCCTATTGCAGAAAGGTATTTTCTACAATGCTAAGGGTAAAAAGAATACAAGCTAA
>PVIY010042465.1:0-20943 GCA_004026745.1 Myrmecophaga tridactyla
GTGTCCCTTGAAGATCCAACCAAGAAATAAATGACATATATTATGTCAAGTTCAGGTCAGATGGAAGAAAACTTTTTTTTCTATAGCAAAGATTGTGAAACCAAGGTCCGGTTATTGAGAGGGAAAAGGAAATAAGAAAGTGAATATTGGTGGGAAAAACAAAAAACAAGCAAAACAAAAATTCTCTGAGTTCTCAAGGTGGCCTTTAGAAGTATTCATATTTCCCGGTGGAAAGGGTCACTCCATCTATCTGGCTTGAACAAGGGTCTGACTTTGGTCAGTGAAATGTGGTAGGAGGAAACTGGGTTTCTCTTTCACTGCATCTGTCAATCTCCGGGACTTTGGGTCTCTCTCTCTCTCTCTTTATTCCTTGCTCCATCCCTCTCTCACCTTCTTTGTTTAGTCTCTTTCTCTGTTCCAGTTTCTCACCAACTCTATCTCTTCCTCCACTTCTCTTCCTCTTTCTAATTCTCTCTCTCTATTGGTCTTTCTGTGTCCTTCTCCTGGACTGTCATGGCTTCACCATCTCTGTTATTCCCTCTGCCTCCATGCCTCTCCTTTTTTTTCTCTTTTTTTTTTCTCTGTTCAACTCTGGATGTCTCTCACTTTGTCTCTTTTTGTCTCTCCCAGGCTATTCTTTCTTTCTTTGGCTCTATCCATCTCCTCCAAACTCTGTCTCCTTGAATTTCTAAGTATCTTTCTGGTGTTCTTCCTTCCTTCCTTCCTCTTTCTCCCTCTTGTATATTTCTTTGTTTCTTTATCCCTCCTCATCTCAGACTCCCCATGTCTGTGTCTGTGCATTTCTCTGTCTCTGTGTGTGTATGTCTCTCTCTCTGCCTCTCTTTGGCTCACTCCCCCAGGCTCTCCAGGGCCAGGAATTCATGGGCACAATTCTCTCAGTCCTGCCTGCCTCACTCAGATGCCTTGGCAAGGCCCTGCACTAATGCTGCTGCTCCTAGTTACCGACCACTGCTGGTGGTGCCTCTACTGGAGCAACCTGTGGACAGCCAGGCCTTGAAGCCTTGGCGTCCCATCCCTGATCCAGGTTTCTGGCAAATGGCACCTCCCCCATCTGGTAGGAGGGAAGGGTCCTCAGGCTCCCATAGCTGCTGGCACAGGAAGCAATGGATTGGGGATCTTGGAGGGAGCCAGACTTTCCACCCAGCTCATTTCCCATTTCAGGGGGTCACCATCAGTGACTTCCGCTCTGTCTATCCTCAATAAGGAACTTGTAGGAGAATTTTGGGAACTGTGGATCTTGACAAGGAAATTCTGCTTCCAGTTCAGCTTCCCTCAGATCCCCTGTGGACTGGTGCTATTAGGGGCCAACTGTCATGGTGGAGAAAGGGCTCTGGCAAAGGCTTGTACCATGATAGTGTCTCCTCACTGGTCTCTTGTGGACACTCTTAGTCCCTCATGCATTCCACTCATTCCCCTTTCCCCTCACAGAAATTGGCATCTGTGGGGTCTGATACCTGTCCACCATGTACTTTATCATCTGGCACACCTGTAACTGGCAGGCATCCAGGCTCAATGAATATTTACTGAAAGAATTTACACCATCACTTCCTTGAGCGAGACATAGGATGTTTCCTCCTCTCTAGAAAATTCCTTGGAACTTTCCCAATCAGGATCACCCCAGTGGATAACCTTCTTTCTGTCTCCATCCCATGGTGTTGGTCTTTATGCCACTGCATACATGTTAAATCCACCTGTGTGCACACCTGGGGGTGCAGCAGTTGGAGCCCCAACAAGCAGACACTAGGCAGCATTATGATAACAAGAGGCTTATTAGGAAACACCTGGGAAAGATGAAACTTCAGGAAACAGGATGGGACAGGGGAAACCTTTAGCATAAAGAGAACTGAAACTTTTCTAATCTTATAATGGCCTCAGCCTCCTAACCACTGCTGATCATCCTCTTCTCAGGTCAGTATAATTGTCCTGTAAGGTAAAAAGGCTGTGGTTAATTCAATCTGATCTTATTTTTCTATAATACTGCTCTAGCTCCAGATGAATATTTTAGTGTGTTCTGCACCTGTGTCTATATGTGATAAAACAAACTTGACTTCACACCTCAGATAGAGATTTTTTAATTTAATTGTGTGTACAATCTCATCAATATCTTTTTTATCTGACAGGAGCTGAATCTTAATAAAACAGAGAGTCAATGTCTTATCTCTTGTGGGGATTGCTAAAATCTACACTGTATATAATTGTAATTTAATGCAATGTACTATAATGAGTGTAGTGTGCAAACATTTGCAATTAAACTATGAGAAGGGTGAGTTCCACATGTGCCAGATATTTTGCAAAATGCTCTCTTTGTGTACTTTATCTCTTCATCCTCAGAATGACCTTAGAAAATCAATATTATCCTGGTCCTAAATATAACAAAACTGAGACTCTGAGTAGACCCTATATGAGAGTTGGTATTAGGAGCTGAGACAGCAGGAACACAGGCAAAGAATCAGGCTATTGCATTATATGTTTTCAGACAAGAAGCTGAGAGTCAGAGGTGGGAAACTAGAATATGCTGAGAATGTGGTGAAGGAGATTTAGCTGGGACAGCGCATGAAGGCTCTGAATGCCCCACTGAGAGTCTGACTCATTCTGGAGGCCAAGGCAGTGGCTCCTATGAACTAGATCCTGTCTTCACTTTTAGTTTCACTAGGGCATATGTTCTGTTTGCTAGCTGCCAGAATGCAATATACCAGAAATGGAATGGCTTTTAAAAAGGGGAATTTAATAAGTTGGTAGTTTACAGTTCTACGGTGGAGAAAATGTCCTAATTAAAATGAGTCTATAGAATGTCCAGTCTAAGACATCCAGGGAAAGATACCTTGGTTCAAGAAGGTTGATGAAATTCAGGGTTTCTTTCTCAAGTGAGAAGGCATGTGGCGATCACAGTCAAGGTTCCTCTCTCATCTGGAAGGGCACATGGCAAACATAGCATCATCTGCTAGCTTCTTCTCTTGGCTTCCTATCTCATGAAGCTCCCCAGGAGGCATGTTCCTTCTTCATCTCCAAAGGTTGCTGGCTGGTGGACTCTGCTTCTAGTGGCTGTGTCGTTCTGCTGTGCTCTCTCTGAATCTCCTTCATTCTCCAAAACGTTTCCTCTTTTATAGGGCTCCAATAAACCAATCAAGACCCACTCAAATGGGTGGAGACATGTCGTCACTTAATCCATTTTAACAACCACTCTTGACTAAATCACATCATCCAGGGAGATGATCTGATTACAGTTTCAAACATACAGTATTGAATAGGGATTATTCTACCTTTATGAAATGGGATTTTGATTAAAACATAGCTTTTCTAGGGGGCATACATCCTTTCAAACCAGCACAGCATAATAAACTGAGGCAGACAAAATGTCCTGTCAGAACCAAATTTAATTTTCAATACCTACATGGGATTCTTTCATGCAGATGCAGAACCTTAACAATTCCAATGGGAAAAGTCATCTACATTCAAATTATGAAGTGAGGGCTTTATGGAAGCAATGGAGTTTTCATCAAGGTCATTCTAATGCTGCTTCTTGTGCCATTTGAACACAAGTGCAGCAGCTCTGCCTGGACCTCACGCTTGCTGCCAAACTTCCTGCTCAAGTTGTTCCCCCAACAGGGGTAGCTTTCCAGCCCCAACTGTTTGAATTCAGGAAACATCCATCTGGATAATTTGAGCAGTGAATAAAGAAGAATTTGCAAAGTCCCCTTGGGGGACTGTGGATAAAGGAGGAAATATTCAACTTCTCCATTTGGAGAATTTCTGATATTCTCACAAGAAGTACGGACAAGCAAATCAATAAGCTGAGCCTTCAATCTTGGGATTCTGCTGTATGAAACTTATTCCTGAAAAGAATAGGCTGAACCTACTTAAAATGAGGGCTAAGAGTCACCCCCAGAGAACCTCTTTTGTTGCTCCTATGTGATCTTTCTCTCTAAGCCACCTCGGCTGGTGAACTTGTTGCCCTCCCTCTTACGTGGGACATGACTCCCAGGGTTGTAAATCTCCCTGGCAATGTGGGACGGAAATCCTAGGATGAGCCAGGACCCAGCATCTAGGGATTGAGAAAGCCTTCTTGACAAAAGGAGGAAGACAGAAATGAGACTAAATGAAATTTCAGTGGCTGAGAGATTTCAAATAGAGTTGAGAGGTTATCCTGCAGGTTATTCTTATGCGTTATATAGATATCCCTTTATCCCCTTTTTAGTTTATGGTGCATTGGAGTGGCTAGAGGGAAATACCTGAAACTGTTAAGCTGTGTTCCAGTAGCCTTGATTCTTGAAGATGATTGTATAAAGATATAACTTTTACAATATGACTGTATAATTGTGAAAACCTTGTGTCTGAAACTCCTTTTATCCAGGGTGTGGACAGATGAGTAAAAAAAATATGGATAAAAAGAGGGGTGCAAGGGTAGTTCAGTCATAGAATTCTTGCCTGCCAAGAGGGAGACCTGGGTTCTATTCCCAGCCCATGCACTTCCCCCAAAAACAAACAAAACCAGCCAAACAAAAATTCAACAAATGGTGCTGCAATAACAAGACACTCACTTGGAAAAAAGAATGAAATGTGATCCTACCATAGAGCATACAAAAAAAATGCATCTGAAACCAATTCAATTTTTCCTTCACTTCATAACTCTCCCGATTATTTTTAAGATTCCCTTCTACCTCTTTTTAACCCAGAGCTCTCTACTGGGGCTTCCGTGATGGGCAATGACATGCTCTGTGTCATTTCATAGAGGAGTCTCTTTCCTGTAGGGCATCTTACAAAACCAAGCACAAGGCCAAGGCTCCATACATAGCTGCAGAACTGATGCTTCTGGTTCTCTATAAAAAAACTTCCCTTCTTGCCTCTCAGGTACACCTGCTGCCCAGCTCAATGTGTGAGGATGATATAACCCACTGTATGTTCTATGATACTTGAGAAGGATTACATTGTCCTCAGCCAGGCTGACCTTTGCACTAGACAACTTTGAGTACCAACTGTGACTTTTGCTCAGAAAATTCATACTGTCCAAATCATTCTACCAAATGTTGGCGGTCAAGGTGGTGGGAGAGATCTGAGAGGCCCCCAGGGTAAAGGAGGTGGCTCATATCTCAGCATTGGTGGTGGAGGCCTTCCATGAGGTGGTGCATGAAGGACAGTCTTAGGAAAGGAGGGGACCCTCTTGCTGCCATGCGAACCCACAGAACAGAAATTAAAGTTTTCATATATGTTGAAATGACAGTCAAAATCAATGACACCAGCAAAAGCTGAAACTCAATGAAGCAGGATCAGCACCTGGCACCATCCCCTACACCGGGTTTCCAGAAAGTACGATGCTGGGAAAGGTGGCCCATCCCCCTCAGTCTCGCGGACATCTTGGGGTTTAAATGATGCCACTGGAGAGAAGAGCTGGCACCACACATGTCACTGCCTGTATCTGTAAATATAAGAAAGACAACAGGTCTGTACAGAGCATTAGCAGAGGTAACTGAAACTAATAAAGAATGCACATTCCAAACACAAAGGGTCTACTTCCAGGGCCATCCAGTAACACTAAAGATGCTTGTTGTTTGCAAATTGTAAATAGAATAGGACGGGATGTGATGGAATACTCATGGAATAAGAGTGCTCTTCAGAGACATTCCACTGGCCTCTTATGTTTCACCTCTGATTCTAGAACTCTGAAAGTTAAGCCTGACCATTCTGATATACATCAAAGGAAATAGTCTCTGAGATGATTTAGATTATCTGTCTAGGGTTGCAACTTGGGAGCTAGTTTCAGTACCAGGTCTGCCTGCCAGACCCTGCTTTTCCCTTCTCTGCCTGCCTCCTTGACTGAGGGGTCTTCTACATTCTGGGACTACTGCCAAGGGGCACAAACACTCTGGGGAGACCATATTTCTGGAATCCTGCAGGGGACCTGGGAAAGTGTTTTCAGATAGACACAATGTTACCTATAAAAGTTAGAGAGCTCAGCTACAATATTTATCTAAAGTCACAGGTAATATTCTATGTAAAGTACATTATAAGATGCAGACTAAGTTTATTCCATGGGAAAATGAGGCTGGAAATCTCACTAATAGAGGTAGACAAATCTCGTGAGGTACATTCAGAGAACTTACCAGCTCTAACAGCTGCGCAGTTCATAGAAGAGTACACAGATCAGAACATAATTTAAGGTCTTCGCCAGGAATTGGCCTTACAAGTCATAACAGAGTTCAATTCTCAATATTGAACACACTTTACAGGTCTACTAAATTATATAAATCTGATAATTTTTACTGGGGACACAACTGAAGGTATTCTACAATAGCACATTTCCAAGCACAGATGAGGCAATGATAAATCATGACATTTCAAATGAATTGGCCTAAGTGCACTCAAAATTGCATGAAGCACACAATATAAAATTGGAGGGTGACATTTCACATTTTATAGTAATGAGGATAACAGATGTTCTAAACAGGTGATCAGTAAATCCAAAATGAGGAAAAGTGTAAAAAATGTGTAAAATGACAACAAAAAGCACATTTCAGAAATCCAGTGATAAAATTCTATAGAGAGGGAGGTGCAATGGTGGCTCAGTGGCAGAATTTTCACCTCCCGTGTGGAAACCCAGGTTAGATTCCCAATGCCGGCCCATACCAAAAAAAAAAAAAAGAGGAAAAATTCTATGGAGGAAGCCCTGTGGAACCCTCAGAGCCCAAAAAAGTCTGCCCTCCTTCCTCTTTGAATTCTCTCTTGAGTTTTCTCCTGATATCTTTTGAAATTTGAAACCCCCGACAAGATAAACTTAGTTCATTATGTTTGACCCAATACAATATGAAATCAATCTGCCCTAAATCAGCTCCAATAAGAGATAAACCATCACCCAATCAGTAGAAGTCAAGCTAACTTTCTTTTTATGTCTTTAAAAATGGTTTGCCATCTCTAGAACCCAGAGTCACTTCCATTCTTTTTTGCATGGGCAGGAACCGGGAATTGAACCAGGTCTCTGGCATGGCAGTCAAGAACTCTGCTTGCTGAGCCACCGTGGCCTGCATCACTTCCATTCTTGCAAATGATCTGGCTTCCTTTGCTGCAGGAAACTTGGGTATCATGAATAAAATGCTGTAATCTGCAAATCTGACTCATTTGTCTTTGGACACCAGCAAGAAAAGGAGATCCAAGAGGAAACAACTGCACTGTGGTGGTTTTGGAGCTATATAGCTCAGGAAAACAGGTTCTGAAACTTAATCTATTCCTGCAATGTAAACCCTTTGTAAGTAGGACCTTTTCAGGTGGCTACTTCAGTTAAGGTATGACCTGGCTCAATCAGGGTTAAGTCTTAATCCTATTACAGGAGTCCTTTATAATCTGAATGAAATTCTGAAAGATGGAAAGATAAAGAGGGAGTATCCAGAAGCTGAAAGTCAAGGAAACCCAGAAGGGAAAGGAGATGCCACCAACTGCATTGCCATATGACAGAATGACCAAGGATCACCAGCAGCCAGCCCCAGAAAGCCAATCTTGGGGAAAAAAAACATCACATTGATGATGCCTTCATTTGGATTTCTCCTAGCCTCAAAACCATGAACCAAAAAATTCCTATGGTTTAAGCCAATCCATTTCATGATATTTGTACTTTTTGCATCAAGGACTTTGTCAGAAAAGTTTACATGTGCCTATACAATGGGAAACAATATTTGGAAATCACATATCAGATGAGGGCTTAATATCCAGAATATATAAAGAGATGCTACAACTCAAGAACAAAAAGACAAACAACACAATTTAAAAATGAGCAAAAGATATGGACAGACACTTTTCCTAAGAGGAAATACAAATGAAAACATGAAAAGATACTCAACCTCACTAGCTATTAGGGAAATGCAAACCAAAACCACAATGAGATATCTCACACCTACTAGAACGGCCATTATAAAAAAAAGAAAAAACAGAAAATGACAAGTGCTGGAGAGGATGTGGAGAAAGAGGCACACTTACTCACTGTTGGTGGGTATGTAGAATGGTGTAGACCACACTGGTAGGCAGTTTGGCGGCTCTTCAGGAAGATAAGTACAGAATTGCCATGTGATCCAGCAATCCCATTACTAGGCATATATTTGGAGGAACTGAAGGCAGGAACACAAATGGACATTTGCACACCAAAATTTATAGCAGCATTATTCACGATTGCCACGAGATGAACACAGCCCATGTGTTCCTCAACAGATGAGTGGCTAAATGAACTATGGTGTATAGATACAATGGAATACTTTGCAGTGGCAAGACAGAATAAACTCACGAAGTGTGAGTACCTCTTCAGTCATAATTACCATCAAATTTTTGGTATGCTTTCTTCTAGCCTTTTTTATATTTATATGCTTTCCTTGTATCATTCTTTCACTTGTTCTCTATTTTCCAGTTTTCTAAAGTATTTTTTTAAAAAGGTATTCTCTTTTTATGTGTCTCCCTACATATATGTACTTCTGTATCTATGCATACACACACCAGAGGCGGATATGTGATATGTATATCACAGGGAATTTTGTTCACAACGTTTTTTTAACCCCTGGTGTGGAGGATGGGGGGATGCATGAACAAAATAGAAGCCAGGTCTCCCACATGGCAGGCAAGAATTCTACCACTGAACTACCCATGCACCCCTAAAGTACTTTTTTTAATAATAAAAATAAACATTTATTTTCTAAAAATACACATTTTTGTCTTAAGTGACTAAAATTAAGCCTTTTGTGAGGGAGATTTAAACTATGAATCCATTTCAATTGACCTTCACTTAGATGTATTAGCTGTAGCCAATTAAGGCCAGGTGAAACAAAATGAAAAAATAAGAGGCTACAACTACTAAATGAATGATAATCCATTAAATGTTTATATTTTCTAATTTTACAAACATTTACTTCAAATTACATACCCAGTAAATAAGTGGTATTTCTTCCCAGCTCTTGAAAGTGATTTTTATGAAATAAAAACTTGTGCATAGGCAACTAACAGCGTGCATTTAATTAGGAAAAACATTGAACTGAAATATAATAATGGGTCCCTGTTGGAAATCACTATTGTATTAGTTAATCAAGAACCTACTCTTCATAAAACAAAGTCATTTTTCTCTGGTGATTTTATTTGTGTTTATTTTGAAGGATAGTTGTTCATAAAACTGTTTCTTGATCTTTGTTTGGAAACACCTTTCTATACTAGGCAAATAAACCTGGAGTCTTTTAAAATTACTACATTAATCTTTTTTGAAAGTTTGTTATTCTTTAAAATACAGCTTTCCTTCATTACCTTTTATCTTTCTCTATTTAATCTGTACATTAATGCCTGCTGTTCTCCAAAAATGTTTGTTTTCTTAACTCATTTTAAGATAGAATACTTTAATGGACCTGAACTCTACCGGCCTTTTAAATTTACTTAATTAGAATCCTGCACTGGTTAATATTACAAAACAAACAGTAACGAACAAAATAGGTAACACCTGTTGAGCACTTCCTTACTCTGGGCCAGGTAATACAAGCACTCTATGAGATAAGCACCATTGTTCTCATCCCCCCTTCTGTACAGGTGGAGAGACCTGAGCAGAAGGGTTAGGCCAAGGTCACATAGCCCGAAAGTGGCAGAGACAGGACTTGAACCCAGGTGGCACAGTTTCAGCATCCATACTCTTCGTCACTGTACTCTGATACAGGTCTGCCCAATGCCAAAGCTCTTTCGCTATGAAATTAGTTTTTACATCTAAAGTTTTAAATCTTCCACACTTTCCTTACTTTAGACCTTGAGAAATGGTTGATCCACTAGATAGGAAAGCTTCTTCTGCTTTCTACTAGAATCTTCAGTGCCAAAAAAGGATTTATAAAATTCTACCTCCCCCATGGAAAGCATTTGGAGTATTCAAATTCAGTGGTAAGAGGTGTTCTGAGAGACATGAATTTCGTAGGATTTTAAAAGGCCTTTCATGTGAAATGGGTTCAAGGGCCATATGATTGGGGGGAACACTGGATTTAGCATACAAAAAGTTTCTATTCCAAAATGTCCCAGAGCCTTTAGTATACTCTTGTGCATTAAGAAACCCTGAAAGAGTACATGATATATAGTATTTTCAAAACTCATTTGACAACAAACCTATTCATGAAGCATCTCTCAGATGAGCATTCACCTTTGAGGGAACACCTGAGGTTTCTGTAACAGCTAAGACAGAACTAATTGAGAGCTTCATCATCTATTGTAAAAGATATACCAGGCCTTCATAAGTTACCCTGGTTTGTCCATGCATTCCCCACTCCGTGCCCAACTTCTCAAACTCTGTAAGCAATTGTTTCCAGCTTACACTGGCATGTAGAATTTACACACATGATATTTTTCTCATCTGATATAGGACTTCCATTATGCTGGCCCAAAAATATAATTTACCTCCCTTATCGTATTTCTATTCTTAACTTGTTTCAGAACCACTATATTAAAGAAATGTTTGAGTAGCTACTACATGAGAGGCATTAGAGTAGCAATAAACAATCACAAGTTTTCTGCTCTCTTGGAATAGAGCCAGACAATCTGAAATAAGGTAAATTGGATGCACCTCCAGGTTTCAGTGGTAAGGCAAAATTCAGTAGAGGATAGCAAAAAAGACAACACTGGGGTTAAACAGCCATCCACAAACAACCAGCCATTGTGCAACTAGGTCCTGTGTCTCATTCTGTTCTCAGAGCTCTCTGCTTACTCCCTCAGGATGATCTTACCCAGTCCCAAAACTTCCACTACTTTCTATGTGTTTCTTTACCTTTCTACCTATCTCAGGCTTTGGAATTTTCCCACTTGACCCAGGTAACTTGATCTTACACTAGCACCTCAATCCTGACATATCCACAACTTAAGTCATCCTCCTTGCCCTGGAACCCATTTTTCTTGTATCTGATCTTAGAAAGTGTAGCTCATATAAATTCAGTCACCCAAGCTAGCTACTCCCATGTTTCCCCACCCCCATCCCATGCACACTACCAGTCACCAAGTCCTGTTCATTTTCTCAGTCCCTGCCAGTACTGCCTTAGTTGAGACCCTTACATCTCCTTTCTGGACTCCCTAATACTAAGACTAGTCCCCTCAAAACAATCATTCTCATGACTAAATGATTTCAATTTTCAAATGTAGTACTTACTTTATTTCTTATATTAAGGTTCCCTAAGACCACCCTTAGATCCAGTGATTCACTAAAAGGACTCTCAAAACTCAGCAAAGCTGTTATACTCATGAGTATGACTTACCACAGTGAAATGATACAGATGAAAGTCAGCTAAGGAAAAGGCACAGGGTGAAGTCCAGAATACATCTTCCTCTCCTGAGGAGTCACACTGATAGTACTTATGTCTTCCAGTAATATGTGTGACAATATGTGTAAAGTATTTCCAACCAGGGAAGCTCACCCAAGTCTTGGTGTCCAAAGTATTTATTAGGGGTCAATCACTTAGGAATGCAGTTTCAGAGTGACTAACCTTAACTACTCAGTCTCCAGTCCTGCCCTTCTGAAAGGTCAAACTGATACAGCATGGCCCAAAGCCCCTAGATATACAAAACCAGGCATTCACCACAAATCACAATGTTAGCATTCATGATCTGGTGTGGTCCAAGGCCCCAGATAAACAAAGACACTCTTATTAGGCAAAGGGTACCTCCCACAGGCTGATCCAGGACAGTCCTGAAGGATTTGGGCAGCTGAGGCCTGCTAAGTTAAGCCTTTACTCCACATTTCTCTGACTCAAAACTCTTGAAGATTTGTTCTGCTGCCCAAATCATAAACTTGTTATAAGGTTATGTATGATCTGGGCCTTCCCTACCCCTTCAGCCTCTTCCTTTCTAGCCCCACCCCTGCTCCACAGCAGTGGAAACCAACTTCCACCCTGGCCATGCTGAATGACTTTTCATTACCCATGTATGATCCCACATCATTCCAAGTTGCCTATTCTCTCCATCTAGATTATGCCTCCCACTTCTGCCAATCCTATACAAGTCACAACTTAGGACTGAGCTCACACGTTGCTAGAAGGCCATGTCTATCACCTCTCTATCCATTCTTTCATGTTATCCCTTGTGTCTACCTCTGCAGCACACCAATAACATTATATTGCACAGCCTTAATTAAATACCTGTTGCCTTCTACCAAATTAAGCTGTTTGAAGGCAGGCACTAATATAACTGATATTTTTGAATCTCAGTATCCAGGTATATGAGAATTTTGAGGCTCTGTCAAATTCCCAGCTCAGATTCCCAACCTGATGCATCTTCCACAACCCTAGACTACATTATGAAGTTGTCTTCAGCTTTAATAACATTATTAAAAGCATCCTAGTGTGTAAAGAGCATCTGAAAACTTCTGGATGTGCATAATGATTGTGAAGAAGAACCTGATGAGGTTTTTGATGAGGTAATACACTTGCCAAAGGGAATGGTTAGGACATTTCTCTGTATAAAGACCTTATTGAACATCCCAAATCCTAGCACTGCAAAAATGAGATCAGCAATGATGAAAGGTGACCTAGAATAGACTAAAGACACACTGGAGCAAACCCAAAATGAATAGAGTACCTAAAAGTTTAGTCCTGAATCATTCTCCCCAGTTAAGACTTCCTCGACAGTCCCAGTATGAGAAAGCTGTGGTGGGACAGTCAAGTACTCATTTCTATGAGGTTTTTTTGGTTTTTGTTTTTTGAGCCAAAGAAGACACATTCTTACACAGTCCAGTGTGTAGTGGCTAATGTAAAACTTACCAGGTGAACCTTGTTTTCCACTTTTTTCTCTTCCCTCTCCCCTTGCTTCAGAGGCCTGATGGCATCAGACTATTAGAAAGAAGAGGCCACCTCCAAACATCCCCCTTCTAGAACATGTAGACACTTGGGAAATGTTTCTGCTTGAAGAAAATAGAGGGAGAAACAGAAGTCCTAAGTCTGTGGCACACTGTGTTTTCAGAAAGTTTGGAGGAATGAAAACCTACATATTTTAAATAATGAATTGAACATGTAAAATTCCAGTGAAATGTAAAAATGGAATATACATGCCTTGTAAACTTGAGCATAGTGACTTAGAAACACTGGATATCAGTTTTGCCAATAAGACTATGGACTCCATGCTTGCTATTTGAACATCTGGATCAAAACTCAAATGAGATGAGTATTGCCTTAAAGAGGTTTTATTTGCTAAGAACCAACTTTTAACAGTCATGAGTGAATCAAATAATAGTTGTCAGAACAATTAAACATTTAACCATTTAGTTTGGGGCTCTATATTTCTTGATTGAACTTTAATTAATGTATTTTTTAAGTAAGCAGAATATTTATTGGCTACACATGTGAGAATACACATGGGCACTCACACAAGAAAAGAAAGATAGAGGCTGAGAGGCTGGAAGGCAATGTGGCCACTTGCTTTATAGATTAGCTTTACTTTCTCCCCATCCCCTTTCCTTGTTTGGGATTTTTGTTTCCCTTCCCTTCTCTCCAGGGTGGTGCCTGGTGCTAGATAGTGGGTTATTTGATTTCACCCTTCTCCATAAATGACTCACTCAGGTGGAGGCCATTTGGTTGCAGATGGGTCGGCTGCCACTGGGTGTTTCCCCTAAGTGGGTAACCCTGGGCAGGGTGTCTATGCCTGACAAAGGCCTTCCTGACCTTGATTAACCACACTTGCTCCAGGGCTCCTTCACAGTTTTTTTCTCTTCCCTCTCTTCCTGTTCTAGCCTGCCTTAAATTCTCCCTCAAAGAGTTCTCACCCCTTAATCTTAAGGATGCTGAAGGGCAAGGGTCTGTCTTCTAAAGATGTTTCTAGCTTGTCAGGAGGTATAGGCCCTGCCTGATGGGGTGTAGAACTTTCAGGCTATCTCATTTAAGTAGAGAGGGGAGGAGTCCCGAGGGGCTGTTGGAACAGCTGAAAACCCTCACATCAGTATTAATTTGGTGTGAAAGGCTTCTAGTTTGGAAGAAATAAATTTCGTGAGAAGCTTAAAAATGCAAGGGCCGTTTGATAGGAAGAGGACAAAAATGAGCAGGCTTAGGAGAGGCATTAGCTCAGTGAGACTGGGGAAGAGGGAAGGAAATGACCATTTTTCGAGGTTTAAGAGTGAATATTGGGGTGATGTCATCAACATACCAATGTAAACAGCTGCTGAAAATCTCTCTTGGGAGATTCAGCAAAAAGAAAAAAATATCCTGAATTACTCAGAAATCTGGAAGAGGATATGGACTGGAAAGGGACCCTACATATGCCAAATTGAAGAAATGGAAGAATATCAGGTAGGAAATTTCCACCCTGGATGGGCCAGTGCTCTCCCATGCCCCTCATTTGGTCTCACAGTGCAGGACAGGCAGAGAAACAGCAGCAGGGATCCTTCCCAAGGGAGACACAGAATACATATTCTCTCACAAGAATGGCACAGACCCTCAACTTTTGGAGACTCAGAGGACAGGGGAGAGCATTTCAAGGCCCAGGTCAGTGAGAGACAGAGAGTCTGAGAAAACACGGACAAAAGCTCTGTTTCAAGCCGGGGTCCCAAAGTCCTCCCCCAACCCCTGTGAGAAACTGCAGCGAGAGATCTGATCCCTGCCTGGTGGGAGGCTAAAGACTAGGACAGCTTGGGGTGTACTCTGCCACAAATAAAGTGGGGGACACAGACACATATTGAGCCAGATATTCGTTGGCAAAGAGAGGGAACAAGAAACCTGCGGTTTCCATCAGATCTGGTGAGATGCAACCTGTCCTCCAAAGGCAAACAGATCTGAGGACCAGTAAGTTATCAAACACCTCCATCTGCTGGGCACAACAGAAAGTGAAAAGGAATTGAAATGCTTTTTCAGAAAATACCCCCCAATTTTTTCAGGCTGACTGGAGCAGATCTACACCCCTGCGTGGGAACCCACCCCTGTTTTGGCTGAGAAACATGGACGACCCAACTGTTAAAGTAGTGCCCTAAAACAAAGCTAAATCTTGCAGGACAGCAAGAAACAAAGCATTGCTGGAATATGGCAGACCTGTTTTACCCTCAAACAGAGGTATTGTGTGGTGCCTAGTGCCTAGTCTATCCCTGAGACAGGCCACTGAGGGAGACTGGGGGACAGATCCAATCTGACATGGGTTGTGAGAGAGGAAAACAGAGAACAAATCCACCCAACAGGAAAACCCTAGGCAAAAGAGATAAAACAATCTCTAGAATAAACTGAGCAAGAAAATTGATGCTTTAATACCAGCAAAAAATCATGCCTCATACAAGGAAGAACAAAGATATGGCCCAACCAAAGGAGCAAACTAACACTTCAACTTAGATACAGCAGTTTAAAAACCTTATTAATGATGTTCATACAAATCTTCTAAATCAGTTCAATGAGTTGAAGGGAAATGTGGAAAAAGGGATGAAGGATATACAGAGGACACAGAGACCCATACAAAAGAACTTGAATGCTTAAAAAAACAAAGGACAGAACTTAATGGAATGAAAATTACAATGAAAGTGATGAAAAACAAAATAGATACATACAACAGCAGATTTTAAGAGGCAGAAGAAAGGATTAGTGAACTAGAAGACAGAAATCTGAATTCCTACACACAAAAAAAGAAAAATAGGGAAAAATGGAAAAATTTGAGTAGGGTCTCAAGGAACTGAATGAAAACATGAAGCACATGAACATACATGTTATGGGTGTCCCAGAAGGAGAAGAGAAGGGAAAAGAGGCAGAAAGAATAATGGAGGAAATAATCACTGAAAATTTCCCAACTCTTATGAAAGATAGGTCCAGGAAGTGCAGCATAACCCAAACAGAAAAGATCCAAATAGCCCTATGCCAGGACACTTACCAATCAGGATGGCAAATGTCAAAGACAAAGAGAGAATTCTGAAAGCAGCAAGAGAAAAGTGATCCATCACATACAAGGGAAACTCAATAAAACTAGTGTGGATCTCTCATTAGAAACATGGAGACAAGCAGACAGTGGGATAATATATTTAAGATACTGAAAGAGAAAACTGCCAACAAACAATTCTATATCCAGCAAAACTGTCCATCAAAAATGAGGGAGAGATAAAAATATTTATAGATAAACAGACACCTTGAGAAAGTTCATGAACAAGAGACTAGCTCTAAAGGAAACACTAAACAGAAGCACTACAGGCAGATAGGAAAAGACAGGAGAGAGGTTTGCAGAAGAGCATAGAAATGGAGATTAGTAAGAAAAGTAACTAATAGGGTGAAAAGAAGAGTTAAAAAATAAATGACAGATAAAATTCAAAAGAAAATATATTGTAAAAAGTGCAGCCTTTATGCTGATAACATTAAATGTTAATGGTTTAAACTCCCCACTCAAAAGATATAGACTAGCAGAATGGATTAAAAAAACAAACAAACAGGATCCATGTATGTGCTGCCTACAAGAGACTCACTTAAGACCCAAGGACAAAAACAGGTTGTTCTAGTTTGCTAGCTGCTGGAATGCAACACACCAGAGACGGATTGGCTTTTAATAAAAGGGAATTTATTTTGTTGGTTCTTCAGAGGAAAGGCAGCTAACTTTCCACTGAGGTTCTTTCTTATGTGGGAAGGCACAGAATGGTCTCTGCTGGCCTTCTCTCCAGGCCCCTGGGTTCCAACAACTTTCCCTGGGGTGATTTCTTTCTGCATCTCCAAAGGCCTGGGCTGAGCTGCAAGTGCCGAAATGATGAATGCCGAGCTGCTTAGGCTGTGCTATGTTGAGCTCTCTCATTTAAGCACCAGTCAATTAAGTCAAACATCATTCATTGCAGCAGGCCTGCCTCCTAACCAACTGCAGATGTAATTAGGAACAGATCAGGTTCACGTACCATTGGCTCAAGCCCACAGCAACAGAACTAGGTGCCTTCACCTGGCCAAGTTGACAACTGAATCTAACTACCACACAGGTAAAAGTGAAGGATATTTCACATGAACGACAACAAGAAAAGAATGGAGGTAACTATACTAATATCAGTCAATTTAAGCTTCAAATGTAAAAATATTAAAAGAAATAATGAAGGCCACTATATATTAATAAAAAAGGCAATTCATCAGTGAAACATAACTATCATAAATATCTATGCATCAAGCCAGAGTGCCCAAAAATACACTGGCAAAACTGAAGGGAGAAGTAGACACTTCTACAATAATAGTAGGAGACTTCAATACATCACTCTCATCAGTGAATAGAACATCTAGGCAGAGGAACAATAAACAAACAGATATTGAATAATATTAAAAATGAACTAGACTTAACAGATATTTATAGAACATTGCACCCAAGAACAGCAGGATACACTTTTTTCTCAAGGACTTATGGATCATTCTCCATGATAGACCATATGTTAGAGCACAAGAAAAGTCTCAATAAATTTAAGAAGGTTAAAATTATAGAAATCATTTTCTCAGATCACAATGGAGTGAAGTTGGAAATCAATAACAGGTGGAAGCCAGGAAAATTCATGATTTGTGTAGGCTAAACAACACTCTCAAACATCCAATAGATCAAGGAAGAAATTAAAAAGAAATCAGTAACAAAGAGGCATGTGAAAATGAGAACATAGCTTATCAAAACTTATGGGATGCAGCAAAGACAGTGCTGAGAGGGAAATTTATTGTCCTAAACAGCCATATTAAAAAAAGAAGAAAGATAAAAAAAAAGGGGAAATAACTGCTAACCCGAAGAAAAAAGAGAAAGAACAGCAAATTAACCCCAAAGCAACCAGAATGGAAGAAATAACAAAGATTAGAGTAGAAATCAATGAAACTGAGAAAATGAAAACAATAGAATAAAAAAAGAAAGAAACAGAAGTGGAATTGTTTGAGAAAGTCAATAAAATAGATGGACCTGTATTAGCTAGGGTTCTTTAGAGAAGCAGAATCAGCAGAAGATATCTATAAATATAAAACTTATAAAAGTGTCTCACATAACCATGAGGATGTAGAGTCCAAGGTCTGTAGTTGGCAGTCCCAATAAAAATTCTCAACAAAGTCTCAGGAGAGACTGGCTGGCTGAAGCAAGAAAAAGTTTGTCTCTTCTGAATCCTCCTTAAAAGCCTTCTGGTGATTGGACTAAACATCACTCATTGCAGAAGACACTCCCCTTAGCTGATTGCATTTGCATGTGGATGCAGCCAACATGATCACGATTTAAGTCTATGAAATGTCCTCATAGCAATGGACAGGCCAGCACTTGCCCAGCCAGACAACCAGGCACCACCACCTGGCCAACTGAACACATGAACCTGACCATGACAGACACTTAGCTAGGCTGACAAGGAAACAAAGAGAGAGGATGCAAATAAATAAAATCAGAAATGGGAGAGGGGACATAACTACTGATCTTGCAGAAATAAGGAAGATAATGAGAGGGTACTATGAACAGCTATATGCTAACAAATGAGACAACTTAGATGAAATGGACAATGTCCTAGAAAAGCATGAACAACCAACTTTGAATCAAGAAGAAATAGATTAGCTGAACAACCCAATCATAAGTAAAGAGATTGAATCAATCATCAAAAAACTCCCAAAAAGGAAAAACCCAAGACTGGATGACTTCACCTGTGAATTCTACCAAACATTTAAGAAAGAATTAGCACCAATCCTGCTCAAACTCTTCAAGAAAATTGAAGAGGAGGGAAAGCTACCTAACTCATTCTATAAAGCCAACATCACCCTAATGCCAAAGTCAAGCAAAGATACCAGAAAAGAAAGTTACAGACCAATCCCTTTCTTGAATATAGATACAAAAATCCTCAACAAAATACTTGCTAATCACTGCAATGGACAGAGGTGGCCTAAGGGTACAATGACTGAAGAATGGAAGGGAAGACTATGGTGTTTACATACAACTGACTATGGAGCAGCTGCAAGAAGAAATGAAGTTATGTGGCATGTCTCACTCACATGGACCAATTATATTATATAAACTTGGAGAATTGAAATTGAGAGCATGGATTATCAGGTTGGGGCCTATTATAAAGTTTCCTAGATTGAAAGCTCTTATAGCAGTCACATATAGTGAGGAGTTGTAATTGTTATATCTAAATTCTGAGATACTCTGCTATTTGTATATGACCTGGTCATTTTCTGAAACTTTGGGTATTTATGTGGCACCTAAGACTCAGAGTTAGAGCACTGAAGCTATGAAAGCCAGCATTACACCATTCAGCAACCGTTAAAATACAAAAAGCTGAAAAAGTGATCCAACTTCAACTAGAAATATGAATGAAGCTGACCTGGATAGGACTAAGGTAAATCAGAATACTGAGTAAAGGATAATATAACTCATATTTTTAAACTTCAACTTCTGTGTGATACCAAAGGGAGAGATGTTTACTTGATGCAAAATTTATATTTTGGATAGTACATTATTTAATTTAACTGTATGGTCAGTTTAGTTGAACACCATACTTACATGAAATCTTGAATAAGGTGTGAAATCTTGTTGGTTTGTACAGATTAGTGTGCTGCCTTGATGTATCCCAGAATAATTTGGGCAGAGAATAAAAAAGTATTTGCAAAGTCCTCTTGGGGGTCTGGGGAGAAAGGAGGAAATATTCAGCTTCCCCATCTGGGGAATTCCTGATATTCTTGCAAGCAGTGGGGATAAAAACTTTAATTTTTAAAAAATTACAGACAAATCTCTTTAATGTATATAGATGCAAAAATCCTCTACAAAATACTCGCTAATCAATGCAATGGATGGAGGTGGCGTAAAGGTACAACAACTGAGAAATGGAAGGGGTAACTATGGTGAGCCCTCAATCTTGGGTTCCATCCCATGAAACATACCTGCAAAGGAGAAGCTAAGACTACTCATAATTATGCCTAACAGTCACCTCCCTCAAAAAAAAGAGTCACCCCCTGAGAGCATCTTTTGCTGCTCATATGTGGCCCCCCTTCTCTAAGCCAACTCCACAGGTGAACTCATTGCTCTCTCCCCTACATGGGACATGACTTCTAGGGGGTGGAAATCTCCCTGGCAATGTGGGACCTGACTCCCAGGGATGAGCTGGGACCCAGCATCATGGGATTGAGAAAGCCTTTTTGGCCAAAAGGGGGAAGAGAAACAAGACAAAATAAAGTTTCAATGGCTGAAAGATTTCAAACAGGGCAGAGAAGTTATCCTGGAAATTATTTTTATGCATTGTAGATATGTCCTATTTTAGTTTATAGTGTATTGGAGTGTCTAGAGGGAAATACCTGAAACTGTTGAGCTGTGTTCCAACAGCCTTGACTCTTGACATTGACTGTATAACTATATAGCTTTTACAATGTGACCATGGTGTCTGTGAAAATCTTTTGTCTGATGCTCCTTTTGTCCAAGATATAGACAGATGAGTTTTAAAAAATGAGAAAAAATAAATAAATAATTGAAGGGGAATAAAGGGTAAAAATTTGGCTAGATTGAAATACTGGTGGTCAATGAAAGGGAGGAGTAATGTGTATGGGATGCATGAGTTTTTCTTTTCTCTTTTTATTTCTTTTTCTGGAGTATTGCAAATGCTTTAAAATGACCATGGTGATGAATATACAACTATGTGATGACATTGTGAGCCATACTCTGGTTGGACTGTATGTGTGTGAAGATTCCTGAATAAAGTATTTTTAAACATACTTGCTAATCAAATCCAGAAGGACATTAAATGGATTATACACTATACCAAAGAGGGTTTTATTCCAGGGATGGAAGTGTGGTTCAACACAAGACAATCAATTAATGTAATACACCACATCAATACATTAAAGAGGAAAAATCACATGATCTTGATTGATACAGAAAAGGGATTTGACAAAATTCAACATCCTTCCTTGAGAAAAACAATTCAAATGATAGAAATAGAAGGAAATTGCCTCAACATGATAAAGGGAATACGTGAAAAACCCGCAACTAACGTCATTCTCAATGGGATAAGACTCACAGCTTTCCCTCTAAGAT
>PVIY010042466.1:0-20954 GCA_004026745.1 Myrmecophaga tridactyla
GGAAACCATCAGCACTACCACAGCAACAGAAGAGGTAAATAATGAGGGGAGGGACAAAAGTTAAGAGGAGGTTTAGAGTTCCTATTTGGTGAAGGTGTGTGTATTGGTTTTCTTTCTCTTGGGAACAATGAAATTATCTAAAATTGAGAATGTTGATGGACTGTGGACTTTGGGCCCTATACATGATGCCTAATTTGATGCACTGATGGAGAAGTAGATTGGCGAATGATGGTGTATACTTAAGAACGAAGGCTGTGCTGCTACAAAAAGGAACAATGTCGTAAGGCATGCAACAATGTAAATGAACATGTTGGACATCTGGAAAGACAAAATAAGCCAGAAACAAAAGAACAACAATGGTATGGTCAGCTTTGGAAAATGCTTCTAAGAAAACAGGGGCCTAGATTGTAAGCTTTTAGAGGAGACACATTAAGTCTGGAGTGGTGATTATTATTTCTGGATTATGAAAGTCTGTTATATATATGTTGATATTTAGAGATAAGAACAGAGCCAAGAGGGTGGGGTTAAAGTAACTCAGAACTTAGAAGTAAGGAAGACAGTGTCTATATTTTAGAACACACATACTCTTTGAGGCCAATGGAAGAAAGGTTTACTTGGTCTGGAAATGAAATTTTCGGTAATGCATAATCTAACTCAACCTATCTTGTATAGCTCATTTGAACAACTGAACACAGGGAGCCCAGAATAAGAAAGGAGTCTTTTAATCCTGTATAGATTATTGTAATGCCTGGAAACATCCTAGAGTATATTAAGCAGATAATCAAAAAGTATTGGCAAAGTCCACTGGGGGATGGGAGAAAGACTATGGACCTATTAAACCTTACCATCAGGGAATTGCCTGATACTGTGTCAAACTTTAGGGACACCCAAATCAATAGGTCATGCCCTTGGATCCTGAAGTTTACTCTTGTGAAGCTTATGTAGGTAGCGGAGAAGCTTACGCTACCTATAGGTGTGCCTAGGAGTTACTTCTGGGGGACCTCTTTTGCTGCTCATATGTGGCCTCAGTCTCTCTAAGCCCAACTCTGCAAGTGAAATCATTGCCCGCCCCCCTACATGGGACGTGACAACCAGGAATGAAAGTCTCCCTGGAGACGTGAGAGATGACTCCCAGGGTTGAATTCAGACCTGGCACTGTGGGATCAACAATTTCATCCTGAAAAAAGGGGGAAAGAAGCATAATTAATAAAGTATCAGTGGCGGAGATAATTCAAATAGAGTCGAGAGGCTACTCTGGAGGTTGCTGTTAGGCAAACTTCAGTTAGACCTTGCTACCTGTCATAACCTGTCAACCCCCCAACCAGGACCATTGCAGCCAATCCTAAAGAACATCTAGGGCAATATATAAGATTCCACAAAGGTTCCAGGCACTAGAGTAACTTTCCAGAAATCTACAACCTCCAAATGGGTCCCTGGTCCAGACAAGTCTTGAAAGAGGCTCAGCCTCTTCAGAACATCAGATAGTTCCATCTCCCTGCCCCGCATTAGTGACAGACCCTTCCAATATGAAAAATTTAGAATGGCCATAGGTCAAACAGCCCTAAATAGAGGGATGGAAAGATCAAAGTGATGATGGAGTTATACAGTGAAAATAGGATTTAACAAATGAATATGTATGCTGAGTCACTAAACTGATACCTCTTTTAGTCTCTAGTATTTTAGAGCAGGTAGAAGCAAAAAACCTAAAATTGTGGAATCGTAACCCATGTTAAACTCTGAAATATGTTCTACAACTAAGTGTGGAGCTGTGCTTTAAAATTCATAGCTTTTTTTGTGTATATGTTATTTTTCATAAAAAAAGAAGTAAAAAAAGTCAATTGTGATAATAAAAATATATTTAAGCCCTCTGGCCTCCTATATCCTGGAGCAGCTGGAAAGAAAAATATGAAAGGATCATATGGTCCTTGACAAATGCTGGGATCTGTCCTGTAACTACTTGGTGAAGAGTGCTTTGAAAACTATTGCTTTTTTATTTCTTTACTTTGTATATGTGTTAAATTATACAAGAAACGGAATGATACGTTAATGTTTTTGTTTGTTCTTAATTTTTTTAAATTAATAAATAAAAAAAGTTAAAAAAAAAATTAAGCCTAAGAGTCATGCCCAGAGAGCCCCTTTTGTTGCTTAGATGTAGCCTCTCTCTCTCAGCCAACATGGTGGGCGAACTCACTGCCTCACTCTCTA
The DNA here is from genome assembly GCA_004026745.1 of Myrmecophaga tridactyla. Taxonomy (NCBI): domain Eukaryota; kingdom Metazoa; phylum Chordata; class Mammalia; order Pilosa; family Myrmecophagidae; genus Myrmecophaga; species Myrmecophaga tridactyla. Next base: position 2,206 of record PVIY010042466.1, read on the forward strand.
CGTGGTACATGTCCCCAGGGTTGGAAACCTCCATGGCAACGTGGAACAGAAATCCTAGAATGAGCTGGGACTCGGCATCGGGGATTGAGAAAACCTTCTTGACCAAAATGGGGAGGAAATGAGACAAAGTAAAGTGTCAGTGGCTGAAAAATTTCAAACAGTTGAGAGATTTTCCTGGAGGTTGTTCTTACGCATTATATAGGTATCCCCTTTTTAGTTTACAGTGTATCAGAGTGCCTAGAGGGAAGTACCTTAAACTGTAGAAGTGGTTTCCAGTAGCCATGTTTCTTGAAGATGATTGTATAATGATATAGTTTTTGAAATGTGACTGTATGATTATGAAAACATTTTGTCTGACGCTCCTTTTATCTACAGTATAGACAGATGTGTAAAAAATATGGACAAGAAATAAACAAATAATAAGGGGAACAAAGGTTAAATCAAGTAAATTGAAATACTAGTGGTTAATGAGAGGGAGGGGTAAGGGGTATGGCATATATGAGTTTTTTCTTTTTTATTTCTTTGGCTGGAGAGATGCAAATGTTCAAAAAGATGATGATCGTGGTGATGAATACACAACTATGTGATGATATTGTGAGCCATTGATTATAACCATGTCAAGAATGTTGTATGTCAAGGATGCTTGTTTATTGTTTATAATATATATATATAAATACAGACATATATAAAAAACAAAAAATCCTTGCTGGAATGCCACCCACATGCCTTCCAAGCTGACAGAGGTATTCCAGACCCAGTGGCCTTTCTTGGCTCAAAGTATCTTCCCTGGACGCCTTAGTTTGGATGTTTATATACCTTAGCATTGCAACTTGCAACTTAATAAATACCCTTTTTAATAGACAAAAAAAGAAAACAAGCAAAAAAACCCCAACCCTTGCTGGGCCTTAATTTCCCATCTATGAAATGAGTTAATTAGAGTAGATGGATCTCTAACAATACCCCTCAGCTTCAAACTTATGATTCCATGAAAGCTTAAAAACAAAAGCAACCTTTTACTATGGAAGACTTCAGAAAGGCACAAAAAGTAGGGATCATAAAGAACATTCAATTATCTCTCATCCCACTTCAGTATGTGTCCAATTTTGTTTTACCTTCCCTCCACCTACTCCTGCCCCTTGCCCCACTGCATTATTATTATTTTTTTTTCTGAGCCTCTTGGGGCATTTTATTTTTGTATATGTATTATATTCCCAGGAAAAGAATCTCAGGATTTTCCCTCCTGCATATTTTCATCAGCCAGCACGTCAGCTGAGGTTGTCAGTTCAATGAAACCAAACTGACATGATGGGAACAGGCTATTCAGCCAATTTTCTAGGTCTCTAAGTTGCCCATTAAATCTGGGACTAATCACTTTACACCTGTTTAATCTACTTGTGAGGTTTACAACAACTTTTCCCAGTTCTGTGATCATCAATGAGTTCAAGGTAGCCAACATAACTAGAATTCATCATCAGTTAGAAACTGGAAGATGACCTTGGAGCATAGCCTGATAAGAACCTTTTCTCAGTATTGTTGATGTTCTTGAGAGCATTGGTCAGGATGTTCATGTACACCATTAAGGTGGCACAGAGAGATGGCCAAAAGTCTAGCGCATTTTAAAAAATTTATTTATTTATTAATGAAAAAAAGTTAACAAACGAACTAAAACATTAACATGTGATCATTCTGTTCTATATATATAATCAGTAATTCACAATATCATCACTTAGTTGCATATTCATCATTTCTTAGAACATTTGCATTAATTCAGAAAAAGAAATAAAAAGACAATAAAGAAATAAAACGAAAACAGAAAAGAAAAAAGATTATACCTACCATACCCCTTACCCCTCACTTTCATTGATCACTAGCATTTCAAACTAAATTTATTTTAACATTTGTTCCCCCTATTATTTATTTTTGTTCCATATGTTCTACTCATGTTGACAAGATGGATAAAAGGAGCATCAGACACAAGGTTTTCACAATCGCACAGTCACATTCTGAAAGCTGTATCATTATTCAATCATCATCAAGAAACATGGCTACTGGAACACAGCTCTACATTTTCAGGCTGTTCCCTCCAGCCTCTCCATTACATCTTGAATAACAAGGTATTATCTACTTAATGCATAAGAATAACCTCCAGGATAACCTCTCGACTCTGTTTGGAATCTCTCAGCCATTGATCCTTTGTCTCATTTCACTCTTCCCCCTTTTGGTGGAGAAGGTTTTCTCAATCCACTGATGCTAAGTCTCAGCTCATTCTAGGGTTTTTCTCAATCCCTTGATGCTGAGTCTCAGCTCATTCTGGGATTTCTGTCCCACGTTGCCAGGAAGGTCCACACCCCTGGGAGTCACATCCCATGGAGACAGGGGGAAGGTGGTAAGATTGCTTGTTGTGTTGGCTGGAGAAAGAGGCTACATCTGAGCAACAAAAGAGGCTCTCTTGGGGGTGACTCTTAGGCCTAAATTTTAAGTAGACTTAACCTATCCTTTGTGGGGTTAAGTTTCATATGAACAAGGATAAGATGATGGATTCAAGAAATGTCTTTTCAGTAATTAACTTTGAATGCTAACTGACCAAACTTACCAATTAAAAGCACATATTGGCAGAATGGATTCAGATATATAACCCAGATATATGCTGCTTACAAGAGACTCATCTTAGACACAAGGATACAAATAGATTGAAAATGAAAGGATGGAAGAAGATGTTCCACCCAAATTGTAACCAAAAGAAAGCAGGAGTAGCTATACTATTATCAGACAAAATAGACTTTAAATGTAAAGACATCATAAGAGACAAAGAAGGACACTATATACTTTAATTAGTCCCTATATACTAATTAAAGGGACAAGTCACCAAGAAGAAATAACATAAATGTTTATGCTCCCAATCAAGGAGCTCCAAAGTACATGAGACAGACATTGACAAAACTGAAAGGAGCAATAGATGTCTCAACAATAATAGTAGGATACTTCAATACACCACTCTCCTCTACAGAGGATCAACAAAGAAATAGAGAAGTTAGACAACTTGATAAATGAATTAGACCTAACAGGCATATATAGGCCATTATACCCCAAAATACCAGGATATACATTCTTCTTTAGTGCTCATGGAACATTTTCCAGCATAGAACATATGCTGGGGCATAAAACAGGTCTTTATAAATCTAAAAACATCCACAGTATTCAAAGCCCCATATTTGAGGTTACTTTGAACTCTCCTCAGTCTCTTTTATGATTTGTACCAGAATCAACATGCTTTAGTGTTTTATACTAAAAGCACAGTGGGGTAAAAATGGAATTTTCTTCTCTGATCACAATGGAATGAAGCTGGATATCAATATCCACCAAAGAATGAGAATTTTCACAAATATATGGATATTAAGTAACACTCTGTTTGGAATATTTTTTATTGTAAGCAACAAACATAAACATTCTTGACATACAAACATTCTGGACATGGTTACAATCAATGGCTCACAGTATCGTCACATAGTTGTGTATTCATCACGATAATCATTTTCTTTGACCATCTGCATCTCTCCAGCCAAAGAAAGAAGAAAGAAAAAAAGAAAAAACTCATATATGCCATACCCCTTACCCATCCCTCTCATTGACCACTAGTATTTCAATCTACTCAATTTATTTTAACCTTTGTTCCCCCTATTATTTATTTCATATACATATTTTTTACACATCTGTCTATATCACAGATATAAGGAACACCAGACACAAGGTTTTCACAACCAGACATTCACATTGCAAAAACTGTATCATTATTCAATCACCTTTAAGAAACATGGCTACTGGAACACAGCTTTACAGTTTCAGGTACTTTCCTCTAGCCACTCTAATACACCATAAACTAAGAAGGGGATATCTATATAATGCAAAAGAATTACCTCCAGGAAAACCTCTCAACTCTGTTTCAAATCTCTCAGCCACTGACACTTTATTTTACCTCATTTCTCTCTTCCCCGTTTTGGTCAAGGTTTTCTCAAACCCTAAATGCCAAGTCCCAGCTCATCCTAGGATCTCCGTCCCATGTGTGTGGGGGGGGGGGGGGGGGAGGTAGTGAGTTTACTTGCCGTGTTGTCTGAGAGAGGCTATATCTGAGCAACAAAAGAGGTTCTCTGGAGGTGACTTGTAGGCATTTTAGTTAGGCTTAGTCTATGCTTTGCAGGGATAATTTTCATAGGGGGCAACCCCCAAGATTGGGGCTCAGCCTATTGATTTGGTTGTCCCCACTGCTTTTAAGAATATCTAGAATTCTCCAAATGGGAAAACTGAATTTTTCCCCCTTTCTCCCCATTCCCCCAAGGGGACTTTGCAAATAACACACTCTTGAACAACGAGTGGGTGAAAGAAGAAACAGCTAGAGAGATCAGTAGCTATCTATAGATAAATGAAAATGAGAATACGACATATCAGAACTTATGGGATGTGGCAAAGGCTGTGCTGAGAGGAAAATTTATTGCCCTAATTGCCTATATTAAAAAACAAGAAAGAGCAAAAATCAAGGACTTAACAGCTCACCTGGAGGAACCTGAGGAAGAAAAGAAAAAAACATTAGAATTTTGATAGAGATGGCATTGAATCTGTAGATCACTTTTGGTAGTAGCCATGAACACAGAACAGCTTTCCATTCATTTAAATTTTATTTAATTTCTTTTAGGAATGTTTTGTAGTTTTCAGTGTATGAGTCTTACATCTCCATTGTTAAATTTATGCCTAGGAATTCTTTGCTTTTGTATACTATCGTCAGTGAAATTTTTAAAATTTCCTTTTCAGATAGGCCATTGATGTTATATAGAAAAACAACTGATTTTTGTATGTTGATGTTGTACCCTTCAAATTTGCTGAATTCACTTATTGGCTTCAATAGTCTTTTTATGGATTCTTTAGGACTTTCTATATATGTATAGGCTCACATCATCTGTGAATATAATTTTGCTTGTCCCTTCTAATTTGGATTCATTTTGTTTCTTTTTCTTGCCTATCTGTTCTGGCTCGAATTTCTAGAACAATGCTGAATAGCATTACCGAGAGTAGGAATCCTTGTCTCGTTTGTGAACTTAAGAGGGAACATTTTCAGTCTTTCACCATTATGAGGTTGAGTATTCTTCATAAATGCTCTCACCATGCCGAGGAGTTATATTCCTAGTTTACTTACTGCTTTTATCATAAAAACGTGTTGATTTTTTGTTAAATGTTTTTTTCCTGTACCACTTAAGATAACTATGTGTTTTTTTCCTTCATTCTAGTAATGTGTTGTATTTAACTGAATTTCACATATTGAGCTACTCCTGCAATCCTGGAATCAATCTTTTAAATATGCTGTTAGAAAAAAAAAAGAATCTGGGAGTGGTTTAGTTGGATGATTCTGGCCCAAGGATTTTCAGAATGCAATCAAGGTGTTGGCTAGGGCTGCAGTCATCTCAAGTTCAGTTTGGAGAGGACCCATTTCTGAACTCACTCACATGGACTGCTCCACTGGTTTGACATGGTAACCGGCTTCCTCCAAATCAAGCAATCTAAGAAAATGAGACAGAGAACCCAGTCGTTTTTATAATCTAATATTCAAAGTGACCTCACATAGCTTCTGATGTATTTTATGTATTAGATACCAGTTGTTTTCATTTGCTAATATTGCCAGAATACAATATACCAGAAATAGATTGGCTATACAAAGAGGATTTATTAGGTTACAAACTTACAGTTCTAAGGCCATGGAAATGTCCAAATTAAGGCTTCAACAAGAGGATACCATCACTGAAGAAAGGGAGATTGCGTCTGGGGTTTCTCTGTCACATGGGAAGGCAAAGGGCGATGTCTGTGGGAACTTCTCTCTTGGGTTGCTTTCCAAAATGGCTCCCTCAGCTACTGTAGGTCTTTCTGGCTTCTACTGGGGCATTTTCTTTCTCTAAGCATCTGTGGGTTCTCTCTTTGCTTCTCTTGGGGCATTTTCTTAGTTTCTCTAAACTTTTTTGGCTTTCTCAAAGTATTCCAGTAAAAGGATTAAGATTCACCTTGAATGCATGGGGCCACACCTCCATGGGGGCCCCATCCAACAATATGTCTGCCTTCACAAGACTGAATTAAAGGATACATACCAGATTCAAACCAGTATTCTAGTCAGTAAGTCCACCCCACACTCCAGGAGAGAGGATAACAGAAAGACTAGGAAGTAGGGATCATTGAAAACCACTTGAGAGGCTGTATATCACAAATGCTAAGTACTGATTACTGAACTGGTCTGTTTGATAGTCATAGCTCACAGTAAAATATAGATAATCTTAATTCTTAACAAATACCACTCTACCCATTTTACAGATGAAGAAAGTTTAAATAACTGCCCAAAGTTAGGTGGAAAGAAGTGAGGGAAGTGCAGACTTATTCATTTCAACAATTCATTACATATTTTTGAGATACTCTTGCCAGGTACTGGAGTCCTGGAAGAGAACATAATAGATATGAACACTGCCTCAAAGAATTTACAATCTAGCATGAAATTCAGATATTAAGATGCTACAAAAGTAATTAATTACAATAATCAGATTAAACTATTAGTATCTTAGTATGCACTGCTGCTACAAAAAAAATATGACTGGCTGGCTTAAACAATAGGAATTTATTGTCTCACAATTTTGGAGGCTAGAAGCCCAAAATGAAGGTATCAGCTGGGCATGCTTTTTCTGAAGTCTACAGAGTCAATCTCTGCCTCTATCACATGATGATCTACCTTTTTTGGTCTTCTCCTATACCTTCTACTCCTCCTCCTCAGTACCCTGTGTCTCTGCCTGGATTTCCTTTGCTTTTAAATTCTTTAGTCACATTGGATTAAGGCCCACGGTTATTCAGTCTGGCCTCATCTAAATAGAATTTTCAAAAATCTTCATAGATCCTATTTACAAAGGAGTTCATAGGACCAGAGATTAGAACTTGAACATGTCTTTGTGGGGCACATTATTCAATTCACTACAATCACATTAATAATGCTTCCATTCAATATGAAGTTCAGCAAAACAGAAAAATACAGAAACATAAAGTTTGAATATTCCTGTGAAAAGCAATGTCTAGAATTTTTCAAAAAACAAACAGGAAGATGAAAATGATGTGGCATGCTGCAGTGAAGATGGCTGCCAAAAATATCTTGCTTATTTTAAGAAAATTTTCAACCTCTCCATTCAACCTCTTTGCATTGTGCATCCATCAAGAACTGGAGAAAGTTAACACAAAGCCTAGCCAGAAAGTAGCAAGGACAAACTTTCTGCTAGTGCCTACCGTAGATTTCCCTCTTCAAAGGGTGATACTGTAACAATTAAAATGATTATGCTGTTATTGGGCTCTTAAATTCCCTTCTGACTTTCTAGACAAATATTTTACCTTTTAAAAATGAAAATGAACTTATTTCAGTTCTAAACATGTAAAAGTGAAGTGAGAAGGTTGCTGAATCAAGAACTTCCAGACCTAAGAACAACTACCTCAGAGAAAAACTAGTCCCCCATGTCTATTCAATGACACTTTGGGTAGAAAAAGACAATAAAAACTATGGCAAAACTACAGAACAATTATAATAGTGAAAAAATTTAAAGAAATCCTCGAATCCTATATCTCAAATTGAGAAAAATCTGTTAAACAATAGAAGATTTACACTGACTTTCATTTTTCATTTCTGTGGGTGCAAAAAACTGGGAAAAGAGGAAAAAAATCTCTCAATTCCTGAGTATTAACGACGTGCACAGTTAAGAAATCTTGTCTGTATGAAATATTTTTAAACTAAAAATTAATTTGCATTCAAGGAAGGTAGGACAAGAAATACATAAACTAAATTTCAAAGGATTACTTTTTAAATTTCAGCCGTCCAAACCATCAATGACAAGGATTGGTTTCCATTAGAAACTTTTACCCAAACTACTATTAAATAAGACATATTTCTATTGCTATGCATTATTTCTGAATTAACTCTGACTGCTGATGTGGTTAGGAAACTAGTTTCTGCGAGTAGGTACATACAATCTCAGATTATCAGAAGTAAATGGACAACATAGTACCTGTGAATTGAGCTCTAACCCCACACTTCTTAGCAACAGTATATATTGAATAAAAAAGAGAATAACTTTCAGAAAAATGATCATTAAACATATCATATCACCAGAATTGCACAAATCTTACTAATTCTCATTTTGACCTGCCATAGAATCTATGCAGTCACTCGCTTTTATTTTTTTGCTAGTAAGAAAAAAACGTTGTCCCAATTTGTTTAAAACCATTTCCTTCTTGAATAACTAGTCATTCTTTCTCATTCACTACGACTTCGAAATGTTGTCAAAAACATCCCGCAAGATTTGCATTACTCGAATCGGCGAAATGATTTCGCACGCGTCTCCGTAGATAAGGAGGCTACCCTTCGGAAGCAAGAAGGTCCAGATTATTTAATCAAGAGATTTCCACATTCGGAGCTCCCAACCCGAAATCTCCGCCGAGGGAGCACACGGAGTGCGGTCACAGACTCACCTGGGGCGCTGCTAAGGGGAACCGGGCTCCGGGAAGCTGCAGCCGGACGGCCTCGCCCCAGCCCCGCAGACCCCGGGCCACGCATGGGAATTTCAACTCCCACCCTGCTGAGAAAACTTCACATCTAGAGACCTGTCTCCATTCCGGAACTCTCTTTGGTCACCCTGGCCCTCTCGGCGCCACTTTCCCCGTTTTCGAAAAATCCTGAGAGGAGCAGCCGCCACCTGCCCGAGATAATTAATCCACACCACACCGCGCGAGACCCGGCCCCGCAAAAAGGGACGCAAAGCAGCGCGGCGGGTTCCTTTCCCCCTGGTCGGTCTCTGTTCCGCGCGGAGGAGGGGCGCTCAGACTAACAGACTGTGGACCCCAAGTCCCGCGGGGGTCTCTGAGGCCGCCCCGCCCCTGCACTCCCAGGGGCGGGGTTCCGGCGCTGCTCCGCCCCCGAACCCTCCCTTCCTCACCCTTCCCCCCCCCCGCCCTTCTCCGCCCACCCCCGCAGTAGGAAAGGGAGCGGGAGGGGGTAAGGAAAGTGCTGTTCTCTGGAAAGGGGCGGAAGGAGGGGGAGAAAAAAAGAAAAAGGGAACAGAAACATGGCCGTCAGCTGTCGGGGCGGCGGTGCCACAGGCAGCTCCTAGGCGACCTGCCGCCCGCACGGCCCGAGGCCTCCGGTGACCCGAAGCGCTGGAGCCGACTGGCGCTCTCCGCCGTTACCCCTCGCTGCATGCGGCGCCCCTCGAGGCCGAGCCTGTGAGACGGCGCAGGCGCAGATCGGGCTCTGCCGGCGGCGGCGGCTGCCGCTGGAGCTAGTCACCCGCCCGGCCCGGCCGAGGGCGCGCAGGCCGCGAAGCCGGCGGCTTCATGCCTTAGGAAGGGGCTGTGTCGGGGTGGCGCTGAAGGAGGAGCGGCAGCAGGTGAGTGCGACCAGGGCCTTTCGCCGAGGAGTCCTCAGCGCCTCCGCCGGGCTGGGGAGGGCGCTGGGCAGGTAGCAATTCGGAGGGCTGAACTCCAAGTGGAGGGTCGCCGAGGAGGCAAAGAGTGGCGGAAGCTTGCATTCCAGACCTTTTTTCTCCGCGGTTTCCGGGGGTGAGGAATCCCCGGAGCCTTAGAGGTGAGACTACTTCAGGAAAGGCCTCCCCGCGCCGCCGCCAGCGCTCCTACGAGCCTCTGCGCAGTAGCGCAAGGGGTCTGGGCCCGAGGGGCCCGCCCGGTTGGGTGGGGGCAGGGTGGGAGAGGGCGTGGGCGGGAGGTGCGGCCGCGGAGACGCTGACTGAGTGCGGGCGGAGAGCCGGGGCCGGTAGTGGGTAGTGGTCCCTGGAGAGGTCTGGGGCCCGAGGGGCGTGGGAGACGCGAGCGGAGAGTAGGGGGGCCCGGGCAGGTGCCGCAGGTGAATTGAGGGTGTTTCTTCCTCTGCCTTAACGGTGGTGGATTCTCTGGGCTTCATTGTCCGGGATGATTTAGAAAAGCAGTTTCCATTCAAGTCTGGAGTGACTAAACACAAATAAAACCAGCTAACGAGCTTCTTGTGCTGACTCCTAGTAAAGAGCTGTAACTTTTTTCTGCATTGAGAATGCTGTCAGTTCTTTTTTTCCTTCTCTTTTTCTGCTTCTTAAGCCTTTTTCCTCCTGAAAGCCGTGCCTCATCAGAACAAATAAGGAATGACCCAGTTTTTAAATACCTCCCCCCAACTCCAATTATGTGTTTGTTTCACACGGGAAAATGGAGGGCAGTTACCGCAGTTACTTGTGCAAACGTGAGGGAAAGTGTCATCTATAGATGTGAACCCTCAGCTGTTGGTATGCTTTTGCCTCCGAAAGATTGTCAAACGTTTTTAGCCAGAGGAACTGACCTACTGTGCCTACTTAATTGTGTGCAAACACAATTAAGACATTATTCCCAGACCCCAATTTACGGTAGTAGTAGGATTTCCCTTCCCGTTCACTGCACTGTTTAGAGAGTGAAGAATATAGTTAGATGGGGAGGACATTAGTGCTGAGGCCCTATTTCTTAATAAATATTTACTGTGAGGTGACTGTGTATTAAGCTATCTGAAATGCCGCGTGTTGTATGATTTTCTGTGCATGCATGGTAAAAGCAGAATTAGTTGCAAAAGAAAAACCTCACCTCTGAGCATTAAGAATACTGTTCTTAGTCTGTGTAATTATTTAAAAAGCCTATATTTATATCCTGCCCTAGTCTGTGTATTACTGTGAAGGAGTTGGTAAACTGCCTTCTTGGGGTGAGACTGAGTACTCTAAAATGAACATACATTCTTGTAGATCATCTGCCTCTCTTATAGGCTTGCTTTGGTTTGTTTTACTAGTACCGACGAAGGGTTTTCTGCCACTCGATCCACACTTTCTCCCTATTCCTGTCTCCTGTGGCCATTTTGTAAAAGTGTTGCTTGAAATTAGGGATCTCATCTTTTGTATTACTGATTTTAGTGAACTGGTTTTATAGCAGTTAACTTTGGCCATAGTACGTCAGTATATTTATTGTTTACCCTTGTTGTTTTGGGTCATAGAAAAACTGTGATATTAGAAATGTTGAAGATGTGCATTGAAGTAATTTTACTTTTGTATAAATTTGTAAATAATTGCATTTTCTTGTTGATTGTAAATACACTATTTTATAGTATACACTTGAGCTGGGTTTTTTTAGCTGAAGAAATTGCAGAGGAGTTTGTGTGGGGAGACTTCTTAAAACGCAGATGTTTTAAATGACAAGGAACTTCATGGTGCCAGGCTTTGAAGGATATTTGAGTGAGATGCTCTCTAAAAAGAACATGTGAAGTATCTGCAATAAGAGCTAATTTGTAGATACTCAGGTATCTTGCATGATAATCCAAAAGGCACCTTTGCTCTTTGTATATCTGCCATTAAGACTAAAATATTTCATATTTTCATTACAGTTTCCTACCAAGACAAATACTGGTTTTGCATTGGCTTTGCTGCTCAGTTTGAAAGTTAGATTTCAGTCTTATCCTTGCATCTTAAGTACAGATTGTAAAGTAAAAAGAAAGTTGCTGAGTCAGAGGCAGATTGTCTCATATCATCTTTCTGATTTGCAAAATAGAATTAGTCTTACAATTTGACTTTCTAATATATGCTTGCTGAAATGTAAATTGTAAGGGGAAATAAGTTTTCATAATACATAAATTAAATTTTTATCGTCCCTGTTGTACCTCATTTCAGATTGTCAGCTTGACAGACTTGTAGTAATGGGATGCCTTATTGGAATGAGAGGTTCCATTATAAGAGTTTTAACTTGGGTACAGAGTTTTACATACAACAGTTGGTGTAATACATTAGGTCTTTAACATCACATTTTAGGAAATTTCAAAATCAGATAACTTTATTGTTTGAACTTTAAAATTTAGTATTTTGTGGGAAGAAGTCAGGTAGTTTATAAACCTAAAAAATTTTTCTACTTATGGAAGTACATGGGTGTAGAATAACTAAATGGGGTAGTTCAGATTTTTTTTTATCGGAAAAAATATAACGTGATTAAAGGAATTTGAAAGAAAAAATTCAATTATTCTCACCCATCTTACATTTATATTCTGCATTTTAATCCCATTATACTTTCATAATATATTAATTAGTATAATATACTAATCCTATATATAGTTGTATATAACTTTGTGCTTAATGTTCATACAATTGTCTTTTTAAATTTAACACACTTTCCCTGGTGCTGCATGTTATTATTTTTATGGATATGCAGTAGCCCAAATTTTTACTGCCAGTTTAACCATTTCCCTGTCTTTGAATATTTTAGTAATTCCAACTTTTACTCTTAAAATAATGCAATAATGAAACCATTTTACTAATAGTTTTAGTTTTAAACTTTTTGTTTTTGAAATTTTCAAGAATAAAATAAGTGTAGAGACAATATTATAATGAACCCCCAAGTGCCCATTTTCCAGCTTCAGTAATTTTCAACGTTTTATCAATCCCTAAACCAAGTATGATGCTCATTTACAGTGTTAATGTTAGGCTTTTTTTAGTTAACATGCTTGTTTCTTCTTCCTTTTCATTACTTTTTTTTCCATATTAATTTTATTAACTTTATTAATACACTAGATTTTAAGCTAACACGTATTTATTTTTTTTAGAAGTAAACTTTCTTTGAACTGTTGATCTAGTTAAAACTAAAGTAAATCAGTATACAAGGTAAAAAAATACTGCCTTTATTTCAAAGCTTTAACTTTTGTGTGAGACGAAAAAAATGTTTATTTTGCCCCAAATTTAAATTTTCTGTAGCACTCTATCTAAATTAATCTGTCTAGTCAGTTAAATAAGCTAATTCAGCTTTATTTGATGTATAACTTGGAATAGGAATAAAATCTTAATCTGTACAAGTTAATATTATATCATAAATCATTTCAGAGTATTTTGGACAGAAAATGGAGTAATGTTTGCAAGTCCCTTGAGGAACTGGGAAAATAGAACTATTAAACTTCCTTACCTGGGGAATTCCTGGCATTTTCTTAAGCAAGAGGAGCTACCAATTTAATAAGCCAAGGCCTCAATCTTGAGGCTTGCCTTTATGAAATTTATTTCTATATTAGCAAATTGATCCTACTTAAAATTAGTGCCAAAGAGTCATCTCCAGAAAACCTCTGCTGTTGACTCAAATGTTGTCTCTCTGTGAGCCAAACTCTGACCTTTCCCCTTATGTGGGACATAATTTTAGGGGTATAAATCTGGCATCGTGAGACAATAAGTCCTAAGGATGAGCCTGGTCCTGGCATCATGGATTAGCAGACTGAAACGGGGGAAAGAAATATATTTGAGTTTTAATGGCTAAGAGATTTCAAATCGAATTGAGAGGTTGTGACTCGACTTTCAAATCAAGTCCAGAGTTTACTCTTACCGCAAGTTTCAGCTAGATGTCACAAACTGCCACAATATGGCAAATCCCAACCAACAGTATTCCTGGAAACCTTGAAAGATATCTTGGGCTCTATAAAAATTTTACTTATTAAGTTTGTTTTCAGAAACTTAAAACCTCCAGATTGAAGGATGCACAGGTGGTTCAGTGGTAGAATGCTTGCCTTTCATGCGGGAGACCTGGGTTCGATTTCCAGGCCCATGCAGCCAAAATCAAACAAACAAAAACAACCCCCCCCCCATTGTTCCAATGTCAGAGGAGCTCTGAAACCCAGAAATACTGGACTCTCCAAGAACAATTGGTTTCATCCATTCATTCCTCTGCCCCTTAATGACAAACTCCCTTTTCAGCCTTGAAGTGGGTAGAAGAGTCATTGTCCAGATATCCATCAAGATTGAGGGATAATTATTAAATGATAGGGAGGACTTGTAACTCAAAAATTAGGATTTAAGGGATGATTTTTATTGCTGAATCATATTCCTTTTTGCTTTCTGGTATATTAGAGGGAAATATCTGAAATCCTTAAACTGTAATTCAGCTGTCCTGATATCTGAGATGGTTGATATGTGAAATGATTGTGCCTTTGTGATTGTGAGAGCTGTTACTCCTTTTATCTGGTCTTTTTTTTTTTTTTTTGGTAGGGAAAAATCTCTAAGACTAAGGAAGAATTTGAAGTCAGCTATTAACTAGTTTCAGCCCCTTATATTTGTAAATCCCCTAGACTTTGGTATTGAAAGGTAACTTGTCTGTCTTAGTTTACAGCTTTAATATTGAAACGATAGCTCTGCCTCCCCTTATTTCTGATTATGTTTTCCCATTGAAATGGTAATAACACTGTCTCCTTTTCTGCTTGGAACTTGCTATTTGATATTGTAATGATCTCATCTCCCCTTTCTAAAATCCTTAAAAACCTTGAACCCTCTAAACTCAAAGAGATAGATTTTGGGTCAATAGGCCATCTGCTCTCCTACTACGCACCTATTGATACACTCTCCATTTGAAGCCCCAGTGTTTCAGAAATTGATTATTGACTGCCAAAGAATCCACAGCCTTTGTCTGGTAACACTGTTTCCTTTGAAATGGTTTATTAGGACTACTACAATATAGTTTTGAACAGAGAACTAAATTAAAGGAAGATGAAAACCTGTACTTGTGCAAGTGCACCTTGACTTCATTAAGTAGAATTAAGATATAAAAATTCTGTTACTGACTTGCTACATATTTCTCTGTCCATTAATTTTAACTTTAGAATGTTGGAAGCAATATAATTCTTGTATTATAATGTCATGGGACTTAAATGTCTCTGTGTCCCTTGTTTCAACTAAATATATACAAATCAAATTTATAATATTTTGGCTTATAGAGGAGTCATCTTATAGGTTTTTTTTTTTTTTACATGGATAGGCACCAGGAATCGAACCCAGGTCCTCGGGCACAGCAGGCAAGCGTTCTTACCTGCTGAGCCACTGTGGCCCGCCCCTATTTTAATTCTTTGTATCTAGTTCTTTAAACATTTATATAGAGTTCATTTGCCTTTTAATTTAGGGATGGTTAGATCCTAAAAGTGTAAGTGTTAGAAGACTTTTTTTTTTTTATCATGCATAGAATACAGAGTTCCCATATATCACTCTTATTGTTAACACCTTGCATTGATTGTTGTTAGTAATATACAACCGAAAAATCCCCTTTTAACCACATTCAAGTACATAATTCAGTGCTGTTCGTTACATTCCCAATGTTATGCTGGCCTCACCACATCCATTATCCGAATATTTCAGTTGTCCCAAATAGAAGCTCTACATTTTAAGCCTTAGCTCCTTATTCCCTACCCCTACCTAGTCCGTTGGTAACTGTATTCTAGATTCTCACCCATTTCATATCAGTGAGATCATACATTGTGTCTGGATAAATTGATGCACACTTGTGTTGCTTCTTCCATCTCTTTGCAATTGTGAATAATGCTTCTATGACACTGGTGTGCAAACCTCTGTTCCAGTCCCTGCTTTCAGTTCTTTTGGATATGTACCTAAAAGAGGGGTTGCTGGGTCACACGGTAATTCTGTACTTAGGTTTCAGAGGACTTGCCAAATTTTCTTCCACAGTGACTGTACCACTTTACATTCCCATCAGCATTGAATGAGTTTTCCTGTTTCTCCACACCTTTTCAACATTTGTTAATTTTTTGCTTTTTTAGTAGTTGCTATTCTAGTGGGTGTGAAATGGTACCTTGTGGTTTTGGTTTGTATTTCTCTAATGGGTAATGATATTGCACATCTTTTCATGTGCTTTTTGGGCATTTGTGTATTGTCTTTGGAAGAATGTCTTCTGAAGTCTTTTACCCATTTTTTAAACAAGTTTATCTTTTTATTGTTGAGTTGCAGAATTTCACTATATATTCTGGATATTAAACCCTTCTCAGGTGGTGGTTTCAAAATATTTTCTCCTATTTTGTAGGTTATCTTTTCATTTTCATGATAATGTCCTTTGCACAAAATTTTAAATTTTAATGATTTTCCATTCATCTGTTGTTTCTTTTGTCATTTGTGTGTTAGGTGCGTAAAGTCTAAGAAACCATTGCCTAACACAAGGTCCTGAAGATGCTTCCCTATGCTTTCTTGTAGGAGTTTTAAGTTTCTGGCTCTTATATGTAGATTATTAATTTGTTGCTCAAATTGTTTTATATTTGGCCATTGGCACTTTCAGTTATTACCTATGCTTCTTTAATATATCAATTAACATATCAGTGCAGGTTTGTTTTTCTTGTTGTTATTGTACTCCCTCACTTTTTGGAATTACAAAATGCTCTAGGCTCATTTTGTATATTTTCTGCCTCAGTCTTAGAATCAGCCATTTTTATTGGAGGATGGTGTTAGAAACCAAGATGTGAGTGCTAGGTGTGCTTATTGCAGCTGGTTTCACAGAGTAGAAATTTTTAATTTCAGCGAAGTCCAACTTACCAGTTTGTCTTTTATGGATCGTGCTTTTGATATGTCTGAAAAGTCGTTGCCAAACCGAAGGTCACCTAGATGTTATTCTGTGTCATCACCAGAAGTTTTATTATATTGTATTTTATGTTTAGGTATGGTCCATTTTTTTTTTAGTATTTATATTGGCAAATCTTAACACACATACAGCCCACACATAATGTCTTCAGGAATCAAGGCTGTAGGAACACAGCGCAACAGTTTCAGGTACTTGCCTCCAGCTGCTCTGATATACCAGAAACTTAAAAAAGGATATCTAAGTAAATAATAGGGGGAACAAATGTTGAAATGAATTTGGTAGATTGAAATGCTAGTGATCAATGAAAGGGAGGGGTAAGGGGTATGGTATGTATGAATTTTTTTTCTGTTTTCTTTTTATTTTTCCGAATAGGTGCAAATGTTCTGAGGAATGATCATGATGATAAATATACAACTATGTGATAAAAAAGGAATGTTCATATTGTATGTTGACTGGTTTTATTAATAAAATTTAAAATAAGTTAATTAAAAAAAGGGATATCTATATAATGCATAACAATAACCTCCATGCTAACCTCTAAAGTGTTTGAAATCTCTCAGCCACTGAAACTTTATTTTGTCTCAATTGTCTCTTCCCCCTTTTGGTCAAGAAAGCTTTCTGAATCCCTTAATGCTTAGTCCTGGCTCATCCCAGAGTTCTGTCTCACGTTGCCACCGAGATTTATACCCCTGGGAGTCATGTCCCATGTAGGAAGGAGGGCAGTGAGTTCACCTGCCAAGCTGGCTTAGAGAGAGAGGCCACATCTTACCAACAAAAGAGGTTCTCTGGAGGTCATGCTTAAGCCTAATTTTAAGTAGGCTTAGCCTATCCCTTGCAGGAATAAGTTTCGTAGAGGCGAACCTCAAGATTAAGGGCTTGGCCCATTGATTTGGTTTTTGGTATGGTCCATTTTGAATTGATTCTTGGGAAAGGTGTAAATTCTGTCTAGATCGTTTTTGTTTTTTTTTTTTTGGCTTATGGACATGTTTATTTCAGCACTGTTTATTGAAAAGACTGTCCTTTACCTATTGAATTGTTTTTATTTCTTTGTCAAAAATCAGTCACCCTTTTACTTTTCTTTCCTTTAAATTTTTTATTTGGAAACATTTTCAAACTAGTTGCATAAATAACTAAAACGCATACAGAGAAATGCAACATAAGCTCCCCCCCTTCCTGTTACACAGATACACCAATTTCAACATTTTACTAATTTTGCCATTTAATTATATTTCCTTTTATTTGTAAGCTATTTGAATCTTAATATTTAAAAATGCTTCTTATAGGTAGTTTATAGTTACTTTATTTAGCCAATTAATCGGTTTATTAAGTTGCAAGTTTACAGTTCTAAGGCGATTAAAATGTCCAAACTAAGGCATCCATAGAAAGATACCTTGATGCTGGGAAGTGCGTAGTGATATCTGCTAGCTTTCTCTCCAGGGTTCTGGTTTTAAGGGACTTCCCCAGGGTCATTTTCCTTCTGCATTTTGTGTCCACCTTTGTCCAGATTGACAGTGGTTCTGTCTACATCAACAGTCTCTGGCTATGAGAGCTCTGAAGCTTTTTTCCAAAATGTTTTGCTTTCTTTCTTTTTTTTTTTCTTTTTAATTTTTTTATTATTTTCTTAAAATACCCAAAAATGCAAACATTCGTAACTTTTGACCATTCTGTATAATCAGTATTTCACGATATCATCACATAATTGCATATTCATTATCATGATCATTTCTTGTAACATTTGCATCTATTCAGAAAAAGAAATAAAAAAAAGAGAAAAAAATTCATACATACCATACCCGCCACCCGCCCACCTCACTAGTCACCAGTATTTCACTCTAAATTTATTTTAACATTTGTTTCCCCTATTATTCATCTTTATTCCATATGTTTTACTCGTCTGTTGATAAGGTAGATAAAAGGAGCATCAGACACAAGGTTTTCACAATCACACAGTCACATCGTGAAAGCTATATCATTATCATCTTCAAGAAACATGGCTACTGGAACACAGCTCCACATTTTCAGGCAGCCTCTTCACTACATCTTGATTAACAAGGTAAGGTGATATTTATTTAATGTGTAAGAATAACCTCCAGGATAACCTCTTGACTCTGTTTGGAATCTCTGTTTGGGTCTACTCTCCTGGCTGAGGTTTCTTGGCTTCAGACCTGAGCTTCATGGTTCTCACTCTGCAAACTCCCAGTTTTTCCCTTTTGTGTCCGCCTTTGTCCAGATCGACAGTGGTTCTGTCTACACCAACAGTCTCTGCAAGCACTCCAGGACTTCTCCATCATTCTCTTCACAGTTCCTCCAAAATCTTCCCC
>PVIY010042467.1:0-20884 GCA_004026745.1 Myrmecophaga tridactyla
AGGCTGGACATTCTTCATAGAGACAGAAAGTAGATTAGTGGTCGCCTAGGACTCAGGGAGATGGGGCAGTTAGGTGGGGAGTAGGAGGGGGGACTCCTATTGGGTACAGGGTTCCTATATGAGGTGATGAAATGCTCTAAAATTGATTATGGTGATGGTTGCCTAAGTCCATGCGTATATTAAAGACCATTGAATTGTATACTTTCAATTGTCTAGAATGTGAATCCCATCTCAATAAAGCTGTTACACATATTACAAAACACCTCAGCCCACCAACACACATACCTGCCATGACACCCTAGCCTGTGGCCCCATGTATTAACTCACTTCACATTTTGCATCTCCTCCATGTTCTTGGTGCTTTGCCACCAAATGCTCTGCAGTGTCTCCTCTTCTGTCTTTTGACTTGAATCTTGCTAGTGATCTCCCACTTGTAACTTTGATCCCACTCTGCTCTCTGAACTACCTCCCTGAGAGCTTGCCCTGCCCCTGGCCACTCCTACTCTGATTTTGCCCCCAAAGGCTGGTAGGCAGGTCCCCAGCTTCATTGGTCTTCTAGGTAGGGTCTGGATAAGATGCTTCCCTTGGGCTGGACTTGGTGGGGATTCAGAACAAAAACTTTCAGAGCGGGTGGGCCATGGTGGCTCAGCAGGTAGAGTTCTTGCCTGCCATGCCAGGGTTCAATTCCTGGTGCCTGCCCATGTGGAAAAAAAAAAAAGAAAACTTTCACAGAGCAGGAAACGTCCACAGCTCTCCAAGAAAAAAGCCTGGCATTCAGCAGCTTAACATACAGAGTTTTGACTATTTGTGAGTCCTGCTGAAGATCCCAACATAACATCGTCGGTCCTTGTAGCATGAGCTTAACTCACAGTAGTATAAGACGGGTGTGCATCTGTGTCACACAAAGTGTGAGTCCAGTATCTGCAGCTCAAAGGAGCTATCTTCTTTTCTACTCCTCCTGACATCCTGGGAAGTGATCATTCTTGTTGCGTGAAGTATGAAAAATGGCCTCCAAGGTAACAGAATAAGAGAAAGTGAGATCTAAAAAAGTGATAGTTGTTAGCCAGAAAGAAGTTTGAGGCAAATTAAAGGAAGGATTGATAGACACGGTAGTGGATTAGATCTGTGATCTGGTAGTAGCTATCTTATAGCCTTTGTGAAAACCAAAAAAATGTCAAGAGAGGTGTTCAGTAAGTAGTCCAGGGAGTCTCGCAATTACCCAACAGGTGAAAATACAGCTTCAATGAACACCAAAAGGCTGCCTTGTAGTTGAGGATATGCACAGGAAACCCACGGCTCCATGGAGATCTGACTGGGAAGTAAAAGAGAGGGCTAGTCGGCATTTCTGAATGCATTAATTTGAGGATTCCTGGCAGTCTCAAAATTATTCCTCAGGAAAGTGAGCCACTGGGAGGCAGCTTCTGGAAATGGGGTTCTCCATTAGTAAAGTCCCCCAGCCCTGCAGGGTATAAAGAATTACAGACTCGCAAATGCCAGAGTTGAATGGAGGCTTACAGAATAGTCTCCCCTACCCCATTCATAGATGAGAAATGTGGGGTCTAGGGGATGAGGGTGAGCATGCCCAAGTTCTGGGAGAAACTAGAGCTAGAGAGTAAAATGACTGATTCTTCTCTCCGTATCTCTCAGCTGGTGCTAGAGGACATGTTGCCCTTGGGTCCAGGGTGGGCTGGGCCAGTAGGTGGTGCCTCACCACAGGGTGGACTTGCATCCCGAGAAGGGGTGCCAGGGATCAGAGTTCTCCGAAGCATCAGGATGGGCTGGGTTGGTGGGGGAAGTAGGAGAGAGACTCAGATCCAGGTGGTGGTGTTTCTACAAGAGGGGCCATTGGCTGGTCCATTTTTTCCTTTCTCTGCCGATCATGTTGTATCTTGTCTATTTCCATTTTATTCTTTATTTGGTTCCTCCTTGCCTCCCTCCTATGTCCTCGTTCCAGATAATTCCATACAAATTGCCTCCAGCCTCCCTCCATTCATGAATGCACTCATTCATTCATTTGATGGGAATTTTCAGGGGCCTACTTATGTGGCAGCCGTAGTCCTGGGCAGGGGAGAGGCAGGTTGATAGTTCCTGCTCCTTAGAGCTAACTGCTCAGGAAGAAGAGAGAATTTAATACACATATACATACACACGTGCATGCACACTCAGTAAACTACACCTGTGATAGGCATTCCGTGAACATGTAATAAGAGAATCTGATCTTAGCTAGGGCTTCCCTGAGGAAGTGATGATTGCACTAAAGGCTAAAGGATGAGCAGGAGTTAGCCGGGCAGGTAGGCGAGGAGTGTTCTAGGTGGTGGGTGGGGGTCTAGCACCACGTGGGATCTGAGGCCAGAAGAGTGTGGCACATTGGAAGAATTAAAAGAAGGCCCAGGTAGGGTTGCTGCAGGGATGATGCTGATGGGTCAAGGCTCTTGAAGGTCACATTTAAAATTGGCCTTTATTCCACGAGCAGCAGGAGCCACTGAAGTAGTCAGGGCTCTGGACAGCAGCACTCTGGCTGCCACGTGAAGGTCAGATTGGATGGGTGTTTGTCTGGGAGATGATGGCCATGGTCTGGGGAGACATGGTGGAGCCTTGGGCAGGGAGATGGTGGAGGAAGAAGTAGTCTGATGGTCGCAGTGGATGTAGAAGGAAATAGAAGGTGACGAGAGAGTTAGCAGGTAGCGTTTGCAGGATGTGCTGGTGAAGAGGGAGCAAAGTGTAAAGCATGGCACCAGGCTCTCCTTCCTGCTTATGCAGCAACCCGGGCTTAGTGGGTGACTGGGGTCCGGGAGGGAGGGGACCCAGAGCCTTTGTGTTCAGGGCCTTCTCCTGCACTGGCATCCAGAGACAGCATCTCCCGGGCGGTGTTTTGAGCACCTGGAGAAAAGTGGATTTTGCACAATGGTGGCTGATGCTCACTGTTCACAGTCCAGTGACTGTCCCCAGATCATTTCGGCTCCAAACCTACTTATTCCTGAGCAGTATTTCCTACTGCTTTTGAGAAACAGCTGACCTCTAAAAATTGTGGGATAAGACCAGAGCTTGAATGTTTCAATTCTATGAAATGAAGTGAGAACAGCCCCTGACTCTTAGCGATTTCCAAACTGGGGTACACAGATGATCTGTTGGGGTATAAGAGGAAAATATTAGCACACATATTTTTTACACATCATATCTATTTATTAAAAAGTAGAGTATTAACTCCAGATTCTAACATAAGAACTGATTAAAATTGTTCAAGAATAAAGTGTGTTTCCAAATTTCTAGAGGTTTCTACACAATGAGGTGTGTAGTGAGTGCAAACAGAAATACCGCCATTTAAGTAATCCAGGGTTTCAGTTTTCTTGCTTTCTGGGAAAAGCAGAGGCTGCTGAATTCATCCCCAAGTGAGAAAGTGTGTGTTCTCCAGCTCAGAAAGGCAGTGGCCCAGGAAGCGTGCTTCTCAGTTCTTGGAGGAGGAGCTGGTTTGAGGCTGGGCTGGGCCACGGCACATTTTAACAATGGGGGGGCTGTTGCTTTTTCGAGGCCACCAGAAGGAACAAAATGTTACCACATGGCCTGAAGCAGAAGTGCTTGCATCCTTTCACCTGGCAGTCAGGCTCCCCTGGTCATTCTCTGACGCCTGAATAGCACTCACTTCTATATCACTTTAAAGTTTCTTGTGTAAAATATATATTAGGACAGTAGCTGTGTGCATAATTTTAAAATAAATAAAACACTGGAGGGTAGGCTTTAAAATTTTTTCAGGTAAGGATGCATTAATCAAAAATGTTCAGAAGGCACTGTCTAGGAGAACAGTAAAATATAAATGAAATGTCATGTTGTGCTGCCTTCTTGGTTTCCTCCACCTCTCCCCAGCCCTGCCAAGGCAGTGGCTGCAGGCTTCCCTCCCTCTCCTTCCTTGCATGGGGAGAACATGGTCTGCTCCCTCCTGACTCCTCTGGAATTGTCCCCAGCTTTCTGAGCTTTGGCAGGGCATGTCCCTATGCTTAGCTCCTTTCTGTTACATAAAATTGAGCCATAAAATCACAGCTTCCTTGCGAAAGATATTAAAGGTCCTCTGGTCTAAAACAGTCATGTTGGGGGACTTTTAAAAACCTCCTGGTGCCTCTGTTTCCTGCCTGGAGAATGTGAGTCATAGGCTTGGGGTGGGATCCAGGCATTTGCATTTTTTAAGATTCAGACCAGCCCGGTGTGCCTCTCTTGGTGTTTGGGAGGCTTAGCTAGGTTGGGCAATCTATGACGTAAACAAGCATCTCATCCTCCTCTTGAAGGAAAGGCCATTGAGACTTCTGCTAGGAAGATATGGAGAACATATTCAGATATGGAGAATAGCCAGGCTGTGGTCCAGGGGTAATTATGGAGACACCAGCTTTTACCTGGATTGATCACATTAATGAGTTAGTGCAATATTTTAAAACAGTATGAGTTGAATGAATGAATGAATGAAAAGCACATCAAAAGATGGGCTGAAACCAGCATGTCCTTGAACAATCTTTTTCTAGAGTGATGCTGAAGAAATTCAATCCCATCCATTGATGTTCTCCTCCCAGGGGGTGCCTTCTTCTTCCTGGTGTCAACTGCCAAGGAGGCAGAAGGGGTGTGTGGCCTGCCTAAGGCTTCCCATCACCTGGAATCTTGTGACAGTCTCTTTACCTCCCCCCTCCCACACCCCAGGGACTGGAGAGGTAAGGACAGGCTTTCAGATCAGTGAATGACACTATATCTGCTGGCACAGTAAGAAACCTGGGAGTCATTCTTGACCCCTCCTCCTCTCTCCCAGCCATATCCAATTCATTACCAACTCAGGGTGAATTTGCCTATGAAAAAATCCCTCAAATCTGTCCACATTTCAACTCTCTATTCTGCCATCTTAGCCAACACTACCAACTTTTCTCCCAGGGATAACTGCAAGACCATCCTGATTCCTTTCTTTGCCTTCCCTCTCCCCTGGCTAATCTGTTCCCCACACTTCAGCCAAAGTGATCTGATCAAACACAAATGTTCCAGTGGCTTCGCATTTAGGGCAAAGACTGATTTCCCTTGCATGGCAAATAAGAGCCCTGCCTGGTTTGGACCCTGGCTTACCCCTCCAGCTTCATTGCACTTCCCTCTTCCACCCTATTTTTCGAATCCACTTTGTGAGTTACAGTCACAAGCTGTTGTTTCAGTTCCTTGACTCTCTCGTGTGTAGTTATCTCCTGCTGTATAGATGCGAATTTAGTAACTTAAAATAGCACCAGTTGATTCGGCCACAATTCTGAAGTTTGACAGTTTGGGTTCAGATCACCTGGGTGGTTCTTCTGCATTGACAGTCAGTGGGCTGGCCGGGGGGTGCTTGTCCCGCGTGGCCTCTCTTGCATGTCTTGGTCCCCTTCCTGTCTCATTACGTGGTCTCATCCTCAGCTTCTTCACGGCATTGTAATCTATGGGTTCCAAGAGGGAGAAAGTGGAAGTTTCTAAGTCTGCTAAAGACTAGCTTGGGCAGTGCAAACCATCACTTCTTCTGTTAATTAGTGCCAGTCATTAAGCCAGCCCAGCTCCAAGGAAAGGTGAAATAGGCCCCCCCTCTTGATGGGTACAGCAAAAGCCACACTGCTGAGGAGTGTGAGAGGAATTGTTGCTGCCGTCTTTCCTGTCTGCCGCACCACAATCCTTCCCACACAAACTCATCACAGTTGTGCTGGGTGCCCTCTACGCTTGGGTCTCTTGGATGCTCTCTCTATTTCTTTCCTTCCAATTTCTAATTTCACCTTCATGTTTCCTTCCTTAGGATGGTTTCTCTGTACCCACTGGCTGCATCCTTTTGCTGAATGCTTTTACTATGTCACTTTTCTTCATGGAAGTTACCTCCAATTGTAATAATGCACTTTGGCGTGCGGTTGCTTGATGCAGTATCCTCATCCTCACAGCAGGGCAATCTCACTGGTCCCTGAAACTTCTCTGTACCTTCTTCCATTTCTCTCCACCAGTACCAGGAAGATCAGTTCCACAAACTAGTCCTTCTTGGCAATCCAAAAATGCTTAGTTTTTCCATCTGGGACTGACGAACATTGGATGGTCCACTTTCCCCTTGCAGTGGGGCCTTTTGTGTTTGGACATCTGCCACACTTGTACAGAAAATGGCAAGTCTCACTTCCTTGGACTTCTGCATCCCTTCAAGGCAACACGCATGTAAGCCTGTCTCCTGAACATTCCAGTAGCCATAGGTGATGCCCACACATGATGCTACATTGGAGTGGATGCTGCTAGAAAGCTGGACATGTGTCCCTATGTCTCCAAATTAGATCATATTATCAATGCCTAAGTAGACCATGGTGCATCTCTTGCTGATGTGAATAAAGCTGGACTGTTATTTTTAGTTTGGTTTTTCCTTTTCTAGATCTGCAGGGCACACAAGACATCGGAGCTTCTTGGATGCCACTTATACACTATTTAGAACTTAAGAAATCTTAGGTTTGTGGGCATTCCTCTCCCAGAGCTGGAATCTATAATCTAAGCCATATTTCTATAATCATTCACCCACACCTTCTCTTCTACCTGTTTTAGTCAGGTCAGGTTAGGTATGCTGCAGTAACAAACCAATCTCAGTGGCTTTCTACATTCAGATTTATTTTTCATTCAGGCTACATCCGCTGAGCCATTGTTTTTCAGTCTTGGGGGAGGGGGCAGCGGCTCCAGGGATTTCTTTCGGGCTCATGACGTCCTTGTGTCTGCAGGTGTGGCTCTGTGGGGGCAGCATGGAGGTCCTGCCTTGCTCACGGGTGGCGCACATTGAGCGGAAGAAGAAGCCGTACAACAGCAACATTGGCTTCTACACCAAGAGGAATGCTCTCCGGGTTGCTGAGGTCTGGATGGATGACTACAAGTCCCACGTATACATCGCGTGGAACCTGCCATTTGAGGTAGGCCTGGCGTCCTTTCTCCTGTATCCTAGAGCGGCGGTCCTCACTGTTCGACAGGTCACCGATCCCTTTAATAAGCTAATGGTTCCTCCCCAGAAAGATGCTCAGACTTGCAAAATTATGAATGAATTTTGAGAGGGGTCACAGACCTCCATGTTCTAGAGCTTTCCACAGGGACTAGCACAGCAGAAATCTCTAAATACAGATGGATTAGATGAGAAGAGTCTCATTATGTTAACCCTGGCTTTATTATATTAACCCTACTCCTGCACGCACCTCGTACCTGGAAAGTTTTTGCCCCTATTTTTGGCACCAAAACCTCGTCATGTGCCCTCATCGTGTGCCCGCCCCAGGAATGCCAGCTGGCTCCTGCTTGTGTGTGCCAAATCCCTGGATTACGTGGTGCTTCTGCTCGCCTCCGAATGTGGCCTGGGGAAATTCCCATGTCATTACAGCTGGCTTGATCCCAGTTCTGCCCCTTGCCAGTTACAAGAACTCAAACAAATCCACTTATCTTCTCTGTACTTTGGCTTCTTTAGCTATAAAGTGGGGATAATAAGAGGTGCCCCCTCCTAGGGCAATTGTGAGAACTAAACGATCTCATAGCGTGACATGCTCAGGACGGCCCTGGCCCAGGGTGTGGTCCCCAGGTGATACTCATGGGCATCCTGAGCCCCCCTCCCCCGCAGCACCTCAGGGGACCAATGCCCCCAGCCACAGCTCAGTTAATCTCAGCTGGAAGGCCTGCAGGTGTCTGTGCTGTGCCCCGAGTGAGCCCCGGGAATGGCTCCCACTGAGAAACGGCAGCCCACACGTCTCAGGAGGCTGCAGCCCAGAATAGCAGAATTGCGGTTGAACGTGCACATGGATGGATAAAGAGGATAAAGTGAAGAATTTATGTCAGCATTGTTATAGCTCCTGAAACACCCTTCTAAAGACCATATAGACACCATATAGACACATAGCACTTTATAGTTGTGAAACTTTAAGTGCTTTCACCTGTTGTTATTATTCGTAATTATAATAAAGCTGGTAACATTTATTGACTGCTTAAATGCTCCCAAATACCCAGTAAGTTCCATATTTGCATGATCTCATTTACTCCTCATAACAAGCCCATGGCACAGGAACTGTCTGCCTCAGTTGCTCTGAGACAGGGATGTTTGTAAGATCTTTCTCCTAGGGCTGCTTTGACAATAAAAGCGAGGCTTAGAGTAGAGCTTAGCAAACATTACATCCTTCATAAATGAGAGCCTGATATAAGCCTATTATAATGTCCACTTTATATATGAGGAAATCAAAGCTCCAAGAGGTGAAGGGGCTTTGCTTTAGGTCCTCCAGCTGGCACATAGGAGGTCAGGGAGGTGAGCTTGGCTCTTATTTTGCCCCTCCATTAATTTGCTGCTGACTTCTCAGGTCTCACTCTTCCCAGGTGCTGATACTGACTTCCAGGTATTATTAGTTTTGTTTTGCAGGTGAGGAGTAGTAGAATGGTGATATGACTTACTCGAAGTCCTAAGACTCCCAACTCTAGCCAGTGCTTTCTCCATCATTGCAGACAGCCTTCTGGTGCCAGAGGCTGCGGGTACCCTACCAGACCTTTTTAAACGAATGTCCATTTTCATTAATCATGCTAAGTGCATCAAAAATCAAAGAGTTCAACATTATTGCTTAGGTTTGCCTTTGAATTTTTAATACCTTTGACATTTAAAGGGATTTTCCTTTAAAAGCACTGTTTGGCTGCCAAAACCTTAATGAAATAATTTGAACAAAATAATTTGAACACGTCTTCTCAGCTCCCCAAATGCTGCCTGGTCGCCTGACATTCTAGAAGGAGCATCCTGTCTGTCTCCAGTAATTTCACGACCATCGTGTGGATCAGTCTGTGGAGTCATATTTCAGATACTTTAGTTTCCCCTGTCAGCACACAGCAGCCCATTACAGGCTCATTTCTGTAAAAGCAGAGTGAATTATTCATTAGAACAGCATTACAAGCTTTGCAATGGAAAATTATTTTCACTTCTGCATATAATGAACTTCACCCAGAGCCAACCGAGGGGGGAAATTATACATGTATAGAAAAGAAAGACGGGAGATGGTTGTGGGCATTTATTTTCTTGTCTTAATCAAATAATGCCTCTAATAATTGGGTGATAAGGAGAGGTGGGATATATGGAGCTGGCAATATAAGTCATCGGTATTGTGTGCTTGGGGAACCCTTTCACACAGCCATAATAAGGACAGTCAGCTGCTGTTTAGAGGCTTTGTGTTGCATGCTCATAACCAAACCCAAGGAGAATTCTCTAGCCCAGTTCTAGATGGTTCCAGTAGGTCTGCTTAAACGGACCTCTTGAGTCAGCCTGAGATCTCTCTACGAGGGTCTTCCTGAGGGTGCCTCCTCCTGTCCCCCCATCTCTGCCCATGTCCCCGCAGTACTAATGCCCTGTCTCTTCTCTTTACTTTCAGAATCCAGGAATTGACATAGGTGATGTCTCTGAAAGAAGAGCCTTAAGGAAAAGTTTAAAGTGTAAGAATTTTCAGTGGTACCTGGACCACGTATACCCAGAAATGAGAAGATACAATAATACTGTTGCATACGGGGAGGTAATTAAGACCACGCATGCTCTCAGCTTGGATTGCTATTCAATGTGCTTGCCATGAATTGCGTTGCTGGAGGAAAGCAGGGAACAGAGTCATTCATTCATTCATTCATTCAATGAGCATTTTTTTGCAGGTGCAAGCCCCGTGACAGCAAGGCTGTCTTAGGTTGGTGGGGGAGACAAATACCATAGACTTCACAGTGAGGCATGAACAGAAGCCTGGGCAGCCTTCTCTTTTTGGGGAGCGGGGTAGACAATGAGCTGTTTGGGACATTTGGGTTTTGAGGTGCTCTGGGACATGTAAGTGGAGATGTTGAGACTTGAGTTGGGTATAGAGTTTGGAGTTCAAGAGACATGAGAACTGGAGCTCTGCATTGCTGGTGCCACAGTCTGGCACCACCAAAGAAAGGACAGAGGTGTTCCTCTGCAGTTTTCTATAATGAGCTAATATTACCTTTAAAAAAGTTAAAATGAATTGACTTTCTCTTATTATAAATGCCATAAATATTCATTTCAGAATATTTTGAATAATGGCAACAAACATTTATTGGGTGATTTCTATGTGTGAGGCACTATTTTAAGTGCTCTACGCATACTGGTTCACTCCACCTTCACCTTCTGAAGTGTTGGTAGTATTAGTGTCCCTATTTTTTTGGTAAGAAAGCTGAGACCCAGAGAAATTAAGTAACTTGCCTAAAATCACACATCTTATAAGTCGTGACTCCAGGAATGGATGTAGGCATTCTGATCTGGAAATAATGAGTACATCTAGATACATGTCCTTCTATACTGTGTGTTTAGATGTGTAGGTGTGTGTGTGTATATATATATATATACATTTTTTACAAAAACCATACTGTCCATGTGTCTTATTATTTAAAATTTTACCTAATAGTACGCAGAAAGTATTTTCTGGTGTCATTAAGTATTTTTCTGCAACATTAGTAATGGCTGCATATGATGGCATCTTTTGGCATTGCTGTGCTTTGCTTGAAAACTGGGAGATTTAAATAGTTTCTATTTTTACCATGCCATAAATGCCATTGCTGAGAACAACCTTATATGTAAGTCTCTGTTTATCTGCCTCATTACTTCCTTTGGTGCTAATTTTGGACATGCCATAGGTGGCCCCCAAAGGTGGTTCTGGGTCCCTGCAGAGGTGCAGTCTGCTGGCTCCAGTCTTAGTTTTTCTCCCCATGGCAGCCTGGGGCTCCCGTGACAGCCAGGATGCAGCTAACAAGAGCTTTGAGTGTTTCCATTTTTTTTCCACAACTGTGAACTTTCCTCTTTTATACCCAATGCTTGTATAGTTTTATAGGAAGTCAGTCAAGGCCAGGCTAAAGAATCTGACTGTGGGTTCAGTATCCTCATGAGCTGAGCCTGGCTTGAGCAGGTTCCTCCTTGCAGGGGCAGTCTGTACGGTGGGTGAGAACGGGGGAAGACTCTGGGGCCAGCCTGCTGGGTTCAAATCCTAGTGGGCTATTATGGCTGTGCAGCCCCCCTCTCCTTCTGTTGCCTCATCTATAAAATGGGGAAAATAAAAGTACTCCCTTCATAGGGTTGTTGTGGGGATTATGAGCTGCAACTTATAGTTCTTAAAACTGTACCTGGTACACAGCATTAGCTGTTAATGGGATCTAACTGCCTTGTCTTTCTTTCTTCAAAATAAAAATGTGTCTTATTTTCCTGGCTATCAAAGAAAGATCACATATACAGGAGGCTTTGCAAAATGATGGGGAGTAAATGGATTATTCATAAGACAATGGGGAAAATTGCCTAGCTCAATGGACAAGAAATCAATTTAGATTCTTCCGGCTCATCATATACCAAAATATATTTCAGATGGACTACAGCATTAACTGAAAGAAAAAATGAAACCATAAAAAACCACAAGGAAATAGATATGAATCTGATTTCTGAATGGGGAGGGGCTCTCTAAGAAAGAAAGCCATTGAAGGAAATACAAAGGAAAAGTATGAGAGTTCTGAGCACGTAAATATTTATATTAATATGTACATCAACCGAACAGAGAAATAATATACGAAACTGGAAATGTGTTTACCATAAATGCTGCAGATAAATGGATAATACCATTAATATATGATGAGCTCTGCAAATTGGTTTAAATTAAAAAAAAATCAACAACAATAAAATCTGAAAAGAAAAATAGGCAAAGTACAAGGGAAGACCGTTTTACCAAAAAAAAATACAAATGGTTGAGAAATCAATGAAAGTTTTAAATTGATTTTCATTTTTATTTTTCGTCATGGGCAGGCACCAGGAATCAAACCCAGGTCTCCAGCATGGCAGGCGAGAACTCTGCTAGCTGAGCCACCATGGCCCTCCCTAAATTGATTGTATAAGCAAATACAAGTGCCTTGTTTTCTCCTTTCCAAATGAACAAATTCGTTTTTGGAATATAGGTTGGTTCTTGGATGGCAAGGTCTTGGTAACGTGAAAAGCCTCACGCCCTCTGCTGAGAGTGCAAATTGAAAAAAGCTTTTTAAAAAGCAATTTGAGGGTGGGCCACGGTGGTTCAGCAGGCAGAAATCTCGCCTGCCATGCTGGAGACCCTGGTTCGAATCCTGGTGCCTGCCCATGCAAAAAATAAAATAAAATAAAAGACTTAATGATAGTCATACTTTCATCTCCACTCTTATCCTAAGCAAATATTTTAAAATGGGGAAAAGATTTAAGAGTAATATAGTTCATCTCAGTGATTTTTTGGGGTGAAGATAGCAAATTTTTAAAAATTTAACTTGCAAGGAAATGCTTAGTTAATATAATTTTACATTCATGGTTTGAAATATTTTGCAACCATTACAAAAGGTGTTATAAGAGTTAAATGACATAAAAAAATTACTGACAATGTAATGCTTAAGAGAAGGAGGTCAGGATTATAAAACTGCATTAGCTTCTATTTTAGGCTGGGTGCAAGCGAGAAAACAACACGGGGGAATGGAGATTATGGCTATAGTTAGCTCTCGGTAGTGGGAGGACAAGTAGTTTTGTGGGGGTTCTTGTTCTCTCTTCCCAACTCTCACTAACATTTGTGTCATCATTTTGTAATTAGGATAAAAAAAAAAAGGGATATGTTAGATAATGGCCAGGGCTGCTGCGTGCAGTTCCACAGGTTGTGCACTGCACAACCCCAGCGGCTGCCATTCGCAATAACCTCACTGTGTAAATGATGTCCCTGGAGCTGTGCAGAGGGCTGGCCTTGGAGGTAACATAGAGAGCAGGCCTGATTTTTGGAAGGCGGGGGTGGCCTTTTGTTTTTGCAAATTTTCTTATCTTTTTAAAACAATGCATTCAATACATATACTCTATAAAAGCATATAAAAAAGGGAAGTAAACTGACTCTAAATCCCAATTCTCAGATGTAACCAGTGTTAACATTTTAGGGCATTTGCAGCATTTGCTTCTCTTCCTTCTTCTCTACCTGCTTGGGGGTATCACACGTGTGTGCACACACACACACACACACACAGGGTCTGTATCCTTTGTTCTTTACTTACAATTTTATTTGAGAGCTTTTTCCTGTACCAATGAATATTTCCTGTATCAATGAATATTTTATGCTCCTTACTCTTTCCTAATTTTTGCTTAGTTTGTTGTTTTTGGCTTTTAAAAACCTTTCCAGTCATGTGAATTGTATATGTAATTACATTACGGTTAACTCCAATTTTTTAAAAATTATTAACCTTTGAGCCTCTAATTATTAAAATTAAGGGTCAAGTGGTATATAATGTGAAAACTTTAACACACTTTTTCCCTGACCCCTTCATCAGTTTTCCAGTCTTCGTTAATGTTATCTGGAATTCTGGACATGCATATTATTATATGTTGTTTCTATTTTATTTACATTTTATATCTTCCTTGAAAAATAACTTTTTAATCAAATTCAGTTTGGTAACAAAATTCAACATTATTCAGACAGCTTGATTTTAATGCTCACTGCCACTAACTCTTTTCACCACAACTTCCTTTTCTTTAATTTTTTTTTGAGGGGGGCGGGGTGCATGATTAGGTAATCGAACCTGGGTCTCCCACATGAAGGGCGAGCATTCCACCACTGAACCTTCTTTAATTTTTAATTTGTGGTCATTTATATTAGCTGGAATATGTCTTCAGATAATTTTTAAAGAAAGATATGTGAATGCTGTATGTCCTAACTCTTAAAATATATGAAATGTTACCTTTCCATATGAAAAAGCTCTTTATTATACACAGGAATGTTGGACCACAGGACTCTTTTGCCCGAATTCCGTGGTCAGCTCGTACTGCTCTTGTGATCTGAACTCTACTTCACTCCTATTCATTCTTTTTTTACTCTAGACTTTAATCTGCTATGAAATATAATGCACATAAAAGCATATATCCAGCACCATGCCAGGCACTTCTCTGGCCCTCCATAGCATTTATTAAACTCCTGAATGATAGATTTGATGACATAAACATTAGAAACAAAACATAGAAGCCTGGCATTCTAGAATCATTCTTTGAAGAACTATTGCCATAAAAGAATTCATATCCTTAATATATAAAAAGCTCTTACAAATCTATAATAAAACCACTTAAGATCCCAATGGAGAAAAGGGAAATGAGCATAAACAGATAATTCTCAAAAAGGGAAATAATAGCTAAAATTGAAATAAATGCAATTTATAAAAACAAGGTATCTGTCTTCACCTAGGTAATATTTTTAGATGGTGAAGCTCAGGACTCATAAGTGTGTATAGACCTTTGGGATGGGAATATGAATTAGTTCATAGCATCCAGGAAGCTGGGCTGCATGTTTTAAGAACCGTGAGGTGTTGCCTGTACACCTTGACACTATGATCCCAGTTCTGGGGTTCTGTTCTTAAGAAAATAATCTGAAATGTGAGCAAAATCCCTATGCAAAATCTTCTCGTACACAACCAAAATTGGAAAAATCAAACTGTCAAAGACTGGGGGGAAAATTAACTGTATGGAAGGACTGCAACAATTTTTATTTTCTTCTATATTTTCCAAAATGTCTCAATGAAATGGTGTTACTTTTATAATCTTAAAAAAGAAAGTCCTTAAAAAATACACTCACTTTTCTTCTCCTAGACCCAGTTTTGGTTGCCGGGCCAGGAAAACCACTCAGCAGAGTGCCCTTTGGCTCTCTTGGGGATTTATCCTGTGTTAGTTTGGTTTCCATGGAGACTGTACATCCGGAGGGGGCAGAGTATACATGGGGAAGACCACGTGGGCTGGTCCCTATATTCTTTGGGCTTGGAGGGCATTGGATGGGGCGGACCTCAACATGGAATCGCAGTACGCCTGACGTCCAGATTAGATTGTCAGTACACATGAAGAGATATACCTCCATTTAGGGCTTTGTTTGGGGGACTTTTGTCTGTTTCCTTCACAAATGATTCCAAGCGCCCGTGCTGATGCCTGGCACAGTGTAGGCAATCAGCCAATATTTTCTGACCATCTAAACAAATGTAG
This sequence comes from Myrmecophaga tridactyla, assembly GCA_004026745.1. Lineage (NCBI taxonomy): Eukaryota > Metazoa > Chordata > Mammalia > Pilosa > Myrmecophagidae > Myrmecophaga > Myrmecophaga tridactyla. The sequence goes on from PVIY010042467.1 coordinate 14,990, forward strand.
CAAGAGCGAGACTTATGTTGGCTTTTTGGACTATTGCCCTCCATGCCTCTGTGCCAGGAATGTCCTGCGAAACTGCCTGTGATTCCCAGGGCTGTTAAACCCAGCGTTGGTGCCAAGGCCTGCTTAGGATTTGTCCAGCCCTCTCAGGCCCCACTCTGGGTAACCAGTCCTGTGTCCAAAAGTTCCCCAAGACACTCTTGTGCTGGGGATGAGGGGGAGGGGCAGTGTGGATAAGGATCAGGTCTCCTAGGACCTGGGAGGGGGCTAGAGCCCAGGCACTTGCAGGAGGACTTCGACTTTCTTGCTAAAGCCTTAGTCTAAACCTCTTAGAACTTGAGAGGTTCCCATCTTGAAGTCAGACCTAGCACATGATGGGAATGTGGTTGGGAGATGGCTCTCCACCAGATGGGCTCTGATCAGCATTGTCTTACCTATTCCTGCAGCTTCGCAACAACAAGGCAAAAGACGTCTGCCTGGACCAGGGGCCGCTGGAGAACCACACAGCCATACTGTACCCATGTCACGGCTGGGGACCACAGGTAGGAGCCCATCTGAGCTGGAAGGGGGCAAAACCACCAACCCACATGGGCCTTGGGGGACTTCTGGAAACTTCTGTTGCCACCTACTTTGGTAGTTGTTTACCTATTCCGTTTTGAGGAGAAGGTGGGGGGATTTATGCTTGTTTCTCTAAAGAAACTAGGAAAAAGTTCCCTAATTGCTTGCATCAGCACAAATATTAAAGAGGAATGTGAATGAAGTTTAGAGTCACTGACATTATGCAGGGACATATCACACATACATGTGTTTCTATTAAAGCCTACAACTCTGTTTTAGTTTGCTAGCTGCCAGAATGCAACGCACCAGAGACGGATTGGCTTTTAATAAAAGGGGATTTATTTTGTTAGTTCTTCAGAGGAAAGGCAGCTAACTTTCATCTGAGGCTCTTTCTTACGTGGGAAAGCACAGGATGATCTCTGCTGGCCTTCTCTCCAGGCCTCTGGGTTCCAACAACTTTCCCCAGGGTGATTTCTTTCTGCATTGCCAAAGGCCTGGGCTGAGCTTGGAGTGCTGAGATGAGGTATGCTGAGCTGCTTGGGCTGTGCTACATTGAGCTCTTTCATGTAAGCACCAGCCAATTAAATCAAACATCATTCATTGCAGCAGGCATGCCCCCAGCCGACTGCAGGTGTAATCAGCAACAGATGAGGTTCACATGCCATTGGCTCATGTCCACAGCATTAGAAATAGGCACCTTCACCTGGCCAAGTTGACAAGTGAATCTAAGTACCACAGACTCCAAAGAAATAACTAGCAGGTTCCTTCATGAGAACCTGATTGCCCCACGTCCACCCTGCAAGACCATTGCTAGTCTGGTGGGATGTATAACCTTGAGTGAGTGCTGACACAAGAGAAAAGTGCTGACCAGGAAGGGGGAAAGTACTTGCAGTAACATCTCAAAGAACACACATGTTCTCTGGTCTCTCAGAACACACAAGAAAACTAGACAAGGATGAAATGATTACCCAAGAAAGTCAAAACAAAGCCCTGGTAAATGAATTGCCTTTGTTAGTGCCAGCCAACAGCATGTGTGCATGGATGTGTGTGTGTATGTGTGTTTGCACAAAGAGAGTCTGGAAGAAAGTCTCTAAGGCTGGGAGAAAACACACTGAAAAAAATGTCACTAGACCTGACATTCATAAAAATTTAAAACATCAGTATGTCAACCAATAGTAATAAAAGGCGAGCTGTACACTAGGAAAACATTCAATTCCAGCAGAGCACTGGACAGCTGGTTCTAAGCCAGACTCACAGATGGTCAGATAACCTTCTCTCTCTGAATCTCAGTTTGTTCATTTGTAAAAGGAAGAACGAGACAAGATGCCATCAGGCTCCCTTCGGTTTCTCTCATGTTCTGTGAACACACACACACCCACATGCAAACTCACATTCATCGACCACATGCACGTACTCACATGTGCACTCAGAAAGTCTCCGGGATTTTCTCAGCACATAGCAGTTTTGCTTTTCCATCTGGTCAATACCAGGAAAGAGAGTCAAATTCCCACTGCCTTCACCACAGGTAATATCACAGTCCAGACCTCCCTTCAGTGTGTCTCAGCCTGACACTTCCTCCAAAGGTGGATGAATAATGCCAGGCAGCTGGCTGGTCACATCATGAGTCTTTTGATCCTTGTTGCGTCTCTGGGAGGTTGGCAGGCAGTATGAGGAAACAGACACATAGAAAGGCAAGTGGCCATGAATGGAGCAAAGTAAGATCTAGGCCCCCTCAGTGCAGCCAAACACTTAAATCAAAACCATTTAATTCCAGGTGGCTCTACCCTCTGCCTGGAATTGACTTAAAAGTGCTTAGAGGAAGTGAACGAAGGACAGAGAAACTCTAGACCTGCTCCTTTTCCAGAAGGTTCTTAATGGGGAAGCAGGGCATTAGCTTTAAATGCAATATTTCATAAAGATCTTGAGTGTTTTCATCTACTCCTTCATGCATTCACTCAACACCTGCTTCTTGATCACCTATGGTAGAGGCTAGTTGCAATCATGTACACCTGAGTGGGAATGACAAGTAAAGAGGCAGGCCCCCTCCAGCAGGAAGTGTGGGAGGAGCCCTGTAGTCCAGGGTGCTTAGGAGAGGGAAGGCGGCCAAGTTTGGCTGGGGCTTAGAATGCAAAAGAGAAGGAAATGCTTCGAGAGAAGGCTGAAAAGAGGGAGACAAGCGGCAGACCTGGGAGGGCATGAGAAAGCCTTGCTCTGAGAACTTGGTTCTCACATTTCAGGTGTAGCCGCATCACCTGGAGGGTCCATGAGAGACCACTCCTGGGGTGTCTGATTCGGTAGGTCTGGGGTGAGGCCTGAGAATCTGCCTCTCCAGCAAGTTCCCAAGTGATGCTGAGGCTGCCGGTTCAAGGAGTTGGGGACTTTATTCTGAGGTCCCCGGAGACCCCCTGGTGGGGCCACATCAAGGGGGATAGGTTTAGAGGAGTTCTGACAGCCAGTCCCAGGAGGATGCAGAGATGGATGCTGTGAAGAATTCCTGGTCTCTGGCCCCTAATGATACCCAGTTTTCCCCTCCCAGGGACTAAAGTATTTCAGAAACTTGGGTCACATGGGAAGAACAGGGGTGGAGGGCTGGCCTGAGACCTGATGGGGACAGACAGGTCAGCAAATCTAAAAGGCCACATCTTGGGATAAGCTGATAAAAAGCCACCGTCCATCCCAACCAGTCTTCAGGCTAGAGGGGGAGATGGGGCGGTGACGCACCACTCCCGGAGGCCTGGAAGAGAGGAGACTCGGAAGGTGGAAGGAGGGCTCATTACATGCCCATACCACAAAGGGCCCGTTTTCCTGGGGAGCCCACAGCAGGGCCTGGACACTGAACCTTGGGGGTTTCCTCTTTAAAGTCCAGTTGCTGGACGTGACTATCGTTTTGGTAAATGCCAAGAGTAGCTTTTAGAAGAAAACTTAACTCCCAGCCTTCTTAATCTTTGAAACAAGAAACATTTAAACTAAAGTACTTGTCGACTCTAATGGGATCACGACAAATCCATTTGATATTTCCCTAATCAAAAATGGACACGAGGAAACTAACTTCTCCCGTGAGGGAGAAAGAGATAAAGGGTGTCCCTGTGGCCACCTCCTCCCAGTGCGTCCTTCCTTCCCATCTTCTCTGGCTACCCAGGACACCCCTCCGATGCCCTTGTGCTGCCCACACCTCCAAACGTAGTCTGGGGCAGGCTCCTGTGACCTTGACCTTCCTCATCCCTTCTGTCCAGGGCCTTCATTTCCCTTGCATGCCCCCACCAAAGGTCCCTCCAGACACCTGCTGAAGAGATCCAGCAGAACGGCCTAATGGTGTCCGCCTCCCGGAGAGCCTGGTTGAAATTTAATGAGAACCTTCACCCTGAGGATGATCACCTGTTTACTTCCACCAAGCCAGAGCCAGACACAGCTTTCCTTTCCTACCGGGAGGTCAGTGAGCATCCACAGCAGGGTGCCTTGGCCTTTCCTGGGAAATATCTGGAATTCACCTTTCAACCTCTCACCAATTGCACCTACAGGCAGAACTTTTCCAAATGAATGCTCCTGCTATTTTAAGTTGCTCATGGGATGAACACCCAGTTAGGCTATTCCTCCCTCCCCCCAGCCCCCATACACACACACCTCTAAGATGTACCTGTAAGTGGGCCAGAGTTGCTCTCCATCAACTGGGTTTTTAAAAAAGCAAATCTAATGTTATTTTCTGTTCTACCCGATGTTCTGAATCAAAGCCTTAGCATTGCCTTCCAGCTGCCAGGCTGGCCCTCTCCTCCTTCATCAAGGATGCCACCAAGATTTCCAAATGCTGCCTCCTGCACACAGAGGGGGCCCTCTTTCCCCACCTGGCCCATGCCTTGGGGTCTTTCTGAACCGCTTCATCAAATGCTGTGGGCAAACAGAGCAACTCTGAATCAAAGCTCTCCTATCAAGGCGACTCCCAGAAGAAGGAATTGGTGTTCCACAGGCATTATTAGCTTAATTAATGGACTCTATGTTGTAATTTATTATCAAGCAGCAATTAAGCAGAGATAAAAATGGGAACCGAGGAGGGTAATTTCCTGTCTTGCAACATGTGCTTGTCAACAAGATGGAAACAGTTCCCGGTCACTGAGAGAGCCCACGCCCTCTGAAGTGTCTATCGGCATTCTCATTCCAAGCATTATTTTTGTCTGGCTTCTGATTTGGACTAGACAAACAGCCGCCTCTTTCCTTAGACTAAATTTTGTTGAGTCATGGAATGCCAAGAACGCTGCAGCAGCCATTGGTGTCAGCTTGAACCGCTTCAGAGCAGGGGCCTTGGATGCTAAGGACACGGGCCATGTGGTACCAAGCCGATTTCTGCTGTGGACTTCCAAGGTCCAAGTCCTAGTGGGTCCCCAAGCTGGAGCAGTCATCACAGATGCCACCACTTGGGAGGCACTGGTCAGTCAGGGGGAAAGGGAAGGGTGGGCAGCACTGGCCCCCGTGGCCTCTCAGGCTCTGGTGTCTTCCTCCACTTTGACTCCTCCAAGGCCGACTGCTCTCCCAGGCCCGGGACTGCCGAGCCTCCGTTTGAGGCCACAGCACGCAGGGGCCAGTGGTCCAGAGCGCCATGTTCTGGTCCCTGAGGTCAGCTCTGAGTCGTCTAGGCAGGGCCAGTTTCTAAGTTAAGATGAGTCTCTAATGATATGACCCATTTCTCTTTTATAATGATTTTTTTTATTAGAGAAGTTGTGGTTTTACAGAACAGTCATGCATTAAAAAAAAAAAGAGGCTTCCCATATACCATCCCTGTTACTAATGCCTTGCATTGGTGTGGTACATGTGTTACGATTGAGGAAAGAACATTTTTATAACTGGGATCATAGCGAGAGAACGTGGATTAACCCAAGCTTCACCATGTGTGCTGTACCATTCCATGAATTTTTTTTTTTAATTCTAGTGTCATTTCTCTTTTTAGTAGTAACATATTTAATCCTCCCAACTCCTGTGTCAGGTTGGTAGTAAACCACCCCCCCACCAAACAAACAACAACAACACTCCCCCACCTCACCCCCGCCCCCACCTTTACCTGAGATCATTGCAATTCAGGTAGAAAAGTGACAACTCGAAGTTCTCATGGGGAAGACATGCAACGCCTGTTTTCAAACTGAAGCCTTGTGTCTCCTCGCCTTGGATTCTCTGCCCTGCCATCTGGTGAATTCGGGGAAGCATCCCCCAGTCTTTGGGCCCCCCAATGCTGTCTGGCCCACAGCAAGGCATGGGAGGTTTTGAAGCCAGCGTAGAGGAAGTTCCAAGCAAGTGGAATGGAAGAGCAAAGGGGTAGGGGCAGTGAGCAGAAGGCACGGCCCGGGGAGGTGAGGC
>PVIY010042468.1:0-21376 GCA_004026745.1 Myrmecophaga tridactyla
TACTTCATGGTCAACTGTTCATGGCCCACACCCCAGCAAGGACCCCATGTGCTTCTCTACTGCTAGACACATAACATTGTCTTCCAGGTATTGCTATGTCCTTTGCTTCCCCACCACATTCTAGGTTTTTAGTGGTTAGAGACAATATCTTCAATAAATGTTTGCAGAACTCAAACTCTCCTGCTCTGTAAAGCTTATGAAACAACTTCAAATAGTCCAAATTGATTTCTTCCTTGTCTGAATTTTAACCAGAACCAAATGACTTAGAATATAAATCTCTCATTCTTTATTTCTTTTGTGTACTTCACATCTGCTAGGCCTCAGACCTAAATTTTTTGCAGATTGCAGCCACATCATATAATTCAGTATGGACTATGAAACCTAGCAGAGTAATAAGCATATACTATTAAACAAAATAATTCTAGATTGTTTCATTAAATTCTTATTTTTGTTTCACTCTACTAGTTGACTAGCTTCTCTGCTTTAGGGAATAATTATAGTTCAGTAAATATTCAAGATAAGATTAGAATTCTTTGGATGAATGTGATTTAAAAAAATACAAAATCCTACTGTGACAACCTTATTTACGTATCATTCACTTTTTCCGATGACTAAAGAGAAACTTACAAATATAAAAGAATAAATACAAAGGAGACTAAGATCAGCATGTTTGATCATTCTTTTCCAAAGGCTGTGTATCTTTGAAGCCTCAGTATTGGACATATCATAAAAGCCAATACTTTGATATGCATATGTCCCATATGAACATCATCTTGTTGGTTCATATATAAATATAATTTGATGAATATTACAGTCCCCAAAAGTTAACAGAAATATCGACACATGGAAAATCATCTATAATAAAATTGATCATCCATATTTCATTTCTGTGTTCTTGTTTGGGGCACAAAAGATCAGCTTACTCGGTAATTCAAAGAAGAGTGATGGATGCAATTTTTCAGATGTTCTTCTCTAACTACATTTAGAAATTTACCACATATGTTTTACTTAATAGTTTCGGGGAATGCTTAAAATACTATACACTTTCTAGTTACAAAATATTGTTGATTAAAAAAAATCACAAAATATTTTCTAATCTGGAAACAACTTCAAACTCTTAGCAGCTACAGAGTTTGGAACGAGGCTCATTTATTTAGTTATTTTTAGATGCTTTTATTATTGTGTCTGACTTTATATTTAACAACTATTCTGTCAAACCACTGTACATGTTGTTTCATTTCACATACTTACAATATGACAGGAACTTTAAAATATTTTAAATAAGCACCTACTATAAGTAGTAGAATAAATAGAAGAGTTTATATAAAAAGAAAACTCACCCTAGAAATGCTTTCATAGCAGCAAAAAGCAATTACTGCCTCTGTTCATATAATTCAAGGACTTTTTTATAAGACTGTCCTTCCCAGTGACTCTGTTTTTTCAGCAAGATGTTCTTATGTTTTATCCGTATTTCTGAACGGTATAGCATGTTATCACACAACATGTGTCATTCAATAGTTCATTTTACATCATTTTATTAAGATAAAATGAATAACAATTTTTGGGTGGGCCATGGTGGCTCAGCAGGCAGAGTTCTTGTCTGCCTTGCCAGAAACCCGGGTTCGATTCCCAGTGTCTGCCCAAGAAAAAAAAGAATAGCAAGTTTTAAAATATACCTGTAAGGAACAGATAAGTAGTAATAACTATTTCCTAAACTCAATTCTGAAGTCCTTTTCTAAAACTCTGGAAAAAAATGTTATGACCTGCAATGATTTAAGTCTATAGAGTGAATAGATTGAATTCAGTTACACTATATAGCAGATCTTAGGAATTTCTAGTCCCGTTGTATCGCTCATTAGAGCTGACCATAATGTTATGTTTATAAAGTTTGGAGTATGTCTTAGGGAAATGGTTCTCAAACTTTTTGATTTCGGGAGTTCACACTCTTAAAATAGTTGAGGACCCAAAGAGAGGTGTACATATCTTATATCAATTACTATCAATATTTATGTACAATATTTACTATTAATTTCAACATTAAAATGGACAAATTTTAAAAATATTTATCCATTTAAAAATAATCCCTTATATGTTAACATAAATCATCTATCTATTTTCCAAGGCAAAAACGTTTAGTGAGAACAGCGGCATTGTTTTATAATTTTAAAAATTTCTTTAATATCTCACTTAATAGAAAATGGCTGAATTTTCATATCTGCTTTTTCATTTAATATGTTACAATATGTTATTTTGGTTGAAGTATTTGAAGGAAAGCAAATCTCAACAGATACGTAGTCAGAAAAGGGAGGTGTATTTTAATAGCCTTCTCCTATACTCTGCAAGTGATATATGTAGAATGTGAAACCATGCTAATTAACTTCTCATACTCATACATTATTACACATTGGCACATGATTTCGTGACTTTTTGCTTGTCATTTGGAAAATACTGATTTATAAGCTTATGCAGATCCTTCAAAGGTTGGTACATTTCATTATACAAGGCAAAATCTCATTTGTTAATATCACCAATATCACAATACTTAAAATCTTTAAATATTAGAAAATTGAAAAACTTTTGGTGGCAAAGGTAAAGTTTTCCTCATTCTAATTTTCACTTGAAAGCTTGAATTTTATCACTGGCACAAATAATTTCAGTTAAAGTATTTGTTGAAGTAGCAAGTTCTTTTCATTTATTTTTGAAAAACTGTTTGCCAAATACCCAAATTTGAATAATGATGGTCTGTCTCTCAGACAAGCACATTCCATGAAATGAACCAACCACTTCAGCTTAAAACTCAAATGGCCACTTAGGTGCTTTTTCTCAAGGCAATCAACACACTTTTGTATGGAGCAAAAGTGCTTTTTGTATTGCATCACCAGAGCATTTAGAAGACAAGCCAAGGGTCAAAATTGAATAAAAGCAATAATTTTTACTATTTCATCTAGGTCATTCTTACCAAAATCAAATTTGTTTATTTATCTTTACTGCAAGTGTATTGCATTGAAGAACACAAGGATTAATAAAACAGTTTTGTCTCACCATCTTGATTTGTTCTAAAGTGCCAGCAGTTTTACCCATTATTGCTTCTGCACCATCAGTGCAAATGTCAACATAGTGAAAAGGGTAAATAACACCTGAAAAGTTCTTGGGAAACTCCTGGAGTCTGTGGACCACACTTTGAGCATGACTGTCCTAAGCAATTATAGATTCTTAGGTCAGTGGGTGTACAAGAGACCCCCAAATAGGATCACAAGTTTGCAAGAGTCATTGAGAGACCATTCAGTAAATTGTTATGCCATATCACTCCCCAGTTTCAAACAGTACAGCATTTCAACAGTGTCCTGGTTTGAAAGGAAGTATGCCCCCTAAGAAAAGCCATGTTTTGATATAAATCCCATTTCCTAAAGGTAGAATAATCTCTATTCAATACTTTATGTTTGAAACTGTGATTGGATCATCTCCCTGGTTAATGCGATTTAGTCAAGAATGGTTGTTAAACTGGATTAAGGGACGACATGTCTCCACCCATTTGGGTGAGTCTTGATTAGTTTCTGAAGTCCTATAAAAGAGGAAATATTTTGGAGAATGAGAGATTCAGAGAGAGCAGAGCAGAAAGAGAAGCCTCAAGAAGCAGAGAGTCCACCAGCCAGCGACCTTTGGGGATGAAGAAGGAAAACGCCTCCCGGGGAGCTTCATGAAACAGGAAGCCAGGAGGGAAAGCTAGTGGATGACGCCGTGTTCGTTCACCATGTGACCTTCCATCTGAGAGAGAAGCCCTGACTGTGTTCGCCATGTGCCTTCTCACTTGAGAGAGAATCCCTGAACTTCATCGGTCTTCTTGAACCAAGGTATCTTTCCCTGGATGCCTTTGATTGGACATTTCTATAGATTTGTTTTAATTGTGACATTTTCTTGGCCTTAGAACTGTAAACTAGCAACTTATTAAATTCCCCTTGTTAAAAGCCATTTCGTTTCTGGTATATTGCATCCCAGCAGCTAGCAAACCAGAACAAACAGTATAGACATATTAAATGGAACCACTGTCATGAGAGTTTCTAAGAACACAGAGGCTGTGTGTGGGTAAGCCACAAGAATTATGGTGCAACAAGGAAAAGGAGACCTACTCTGTACTAGACCAGCCTTGTCCAATAGAACTTTCGGCAGTGATATAAATTGTCAGGTCTCTGAAAAAGGACTTGACATATAAAATGGATTCTGTGGCCTGGGGGCCACAGTTTCTCTCCCCCAGCAGCTTCTCTGATAGGACCTGACATGTCGGCAATACAGATGAGCATGGACATGCCAATGCCCCAGCCATCAGATGTAAGACCAGATAACCATGAGTATGAGGTCATGATCTGCTCCAGCCTGATAACTCCCAGCGACGTCTGCAAGCCACACGTCACCCCCCACCCCTCTTGGCACATTTTTTCCTTTAAAACCGCAAACTCTCAGAAAGAGAACTGGAGCCATTTTTCTTTCTTTTGGCTGGCAGGTTTTGCTGGCCTCTGCCTGCCTGCTCTCTCCCTGCTTTCTCTCCCTTCAATAAACCTGTTAAGCTTTAACTTGCTGTCCCGTGTGGATTCCTTAACAACTCCATGCTTAACGGAAATCTTGTATATCTCAGCCACAGTGTAGCCACTAGACACGTGGCCATTGAGCACTTGAAATGTGGCTAGTTCTACTGAAGACCTGTTTTGAAAAATTTTTTTCCTTGTAATTCATTTAAATTAAATAGCCACAAGTGCAATTGTTACCATATTGGATAGCATATCTCAGTTTATTCTTTGAAGTGGCCATTCCTCACCATTTCCACGTCTACATGCTACTGCTGTTCACCAGGAAATAGTTTCTTCTCTATTTCCTGCACCCTCAGAGAAGAACATTTACCAGCTTTCTTGCAGGTAGGCAGGGTTGTGTGACTAGCTCTGGCCAAAAGGCAGCAAATAGGTGATACAGGTCACTACCGGGGCAAATATGCAATTGCTTCTGCAGGACACTCCTCTTTTGCCCTGCTGTGGTGATGGGGATGTTCCAGGCAATGGAGCCTCTGTGATCTGGGCCCCAAATGACTGGGCAGCAGAATGTCCCTCGCTGTGTTCCAATCCACACTGGATATGTAACAGGGGTACCACATAAACTTTTGTGTTAAGCCACAAGACGTTTGGTGTTTCCTTATTACTGCAGCCCAATTTAGATCTTCCTGACTGATCTAGTCCACATTGGAACCACTTGGAGTAGATTCTTAGAGTCACATACCTGGGCCCCATCCCAGGTAGGGACGTGAGCACTTGCAAAATTTGAAGGGGGAAGTACCCCTGCAAGTGATTTGGATGATAAGACCAGTGCTGAAACAAAACAGCGTTGTTAGTACATTTCATTAAGAAAACGAGGCTTAGAAAGACAAAGGTAAAATGGGCAGGGTGCCTTGTTTACTAAGAGAGGGAGATGGAATCTGAACTGACTTCCTTCCTTTGGCTATGGTTCCTTCCTCTTCTTATAAGTGGAGGGGCTGATGGGAGGGAGCACAGTAAAATGTTCTTAGAGTTCTGCCTTCCAAATTGGATTTCTTAAAGCTTTTATCCCTAATATAATACTCTTACAAATAATGATTGGTTCCACAAAAACCTATTGAATCCAAAATACGGCTTCAATGGTTGGTTGCATGCACTGTGAAATAGGCTAGGCATCTAACTTCTATTTATAAATATTGTTTCAATGGCTAAATGTATTCCAAGTTCTAATAATACATCTAAGAGAACTTTTTAAAATAAGAAAATCCATTTGTATTGAATAATTGGCGATATGAAATACAATTAGCAATGCATATTGCTCGATTACCAAAGTGTCACTAATACTATTAATAAGAGCTACTCTACTGATTATACAATGCCTGCCTTAGATTTCTTCATTCATCTTTTAAAGTGATGTGCCTTGGAAGTTGGTTATTTTATTTACAGAGTATCTGTTAGGTATCAGACACTGTGTTATGTCAAAAGGAAATACCTGAAGCTACTGAAATTCTCTGAACTGTAACCCAGATGTCTGTTAACTTTGCAATGTAGCCAGAAGCAAATATCTGTCACTATCCTAACTCACTGAACTGTAACTCAGATGCCTTGATGCTCTGACAATGATACTTTATTGTGTAACTGTAGGACCTCATGACAACTTGGGACTGGCTCTGCTTGTACCTCCTTATCTTGTTTGCCAATTTGAAGTCTTGTGATCATGCACACAGCCCTTAATGTTTATTAATGAAGGAACTAGAGTCAGCTCAGAAGTAATCCACCCCAATTCCTAGGCTATCTTCCTACACAAAGCTAGTCCTCAAAAAATTGGTCTGCCTGATAAGCATAGTAGCATAAAACAAACTACAGGTGACTTATATTTCATCATAATACTAAAAATCATGCCCATCATCATCTTAAGGCTGCCATTTTCTTATATACATGCTGGGACTAAGCATGTATCAATCTACACATGCTCAATAATTAAACTATCTTTAATTTCATCATCTCAAGCAATTCTACTCATTATCCTAGGCCTCCTTGCCTTTGTTTGAGCATTATAAAACTTTCAGAGTTGCTGCAATTTGGAGAGAGAGATCTGAGGCCTATAAGCCTCCTGTTCCTGCTTTGTGCTTTGCAATGAAGCTCTTTCTCCCTTTGAGACCCAGGTGTTACAGGATTCATCATTGGTACGTGAGGCAGCGTACCCTTGCTTTGACAGGTATCAGAACCAAAAATAAAAAAGACTGTAGCATCAGAAAATGAGAATTACTATATGAAGAAAAGTTTAATTCAGTGGGGAAGGAAAATGATTTATTTAATAGATGGCGCTGGCACAAACAGCTATCTTTCTGGAAGAAAAGTGGGTTTCCAACTTAGCCATAGACAAAAATTCATGCCAGATACACAAAAAAAATGTACATGTAATTAATAAAATAGTAGAAATCTTACAAGAAATTTTATGAAACTATGCAATCCAGCAACAAGGGCAATCATATTATGAAAGGCTGGAAACCCAGAAGCTATATAAAAAGACTATAGCACATTTAAAATATTTGCCTGAGAAACAATACCATAAACAAAGGCGAAAGATCAATGATAGATGGAGCAGGGGTGGGGGAGGGGGTGGTAACATTTTTAACCCAGAGGGAATTGGTTTATTATGTGGCAAAGACATAAAGTACAGAGACTGATTTTTATAAGCCAGGAAAGAAAATCAGTTGTTTTTTATAGCCGCATAATACAACTTACACTTTTCATGAGAATTCAGTTAAGAAATCCCTATGTAGGTACAAATTCTATGACCTGAAGTTCTTAAATGATAGAGACCCATATTGACCTTGGGTTGATTCTGTTGAACAAATGAAAGCTATGAGAAAACATGATCAGCCTTGCAATGAAAACCACTACCTAATCTCAGGTACAACTTTCTTTAAATGTAAATGTTGAATTTTTGTATCGTACCCCAATAGAATACTGCTAGGAAAATCCCATCCTCTGTGGGAAAGCCTTACCTTCCTCTGAAAGTCGGGTTATTTCTCAGTCAGGGAGACTGAAACAGACTAGCCTCAGAAAATTAAGTCTAGGAAGGTAGGCCTCAAGGAAGTCAGAAAAGGGCTTTTTTTTGTCTTTTGAGGTTTTCCTCCTTTGGCTGAAGATTCCAGTAGGTACAGATGCCTTTGGAGTGACTCTTGTATGGTGAATGCTAAAATAGTATCAGATGCTAAACCTACCAGGGTCCCAGGACTAGGCCAGCAGCCGATGATGCATAAATGCTATTAGGTAAGATTTCCTAAGAAAGGTATTTGTTTCAAGGTTCTCCCATGTGTCCTCCCAAGTCTTCGGTAAACACTTCAGCCTTGCCATCCATATGGAGCCACTCACGTACCACATCATGAAAAGCATCGGGAGATGGGGGCAAGCGTCTACCACCCTAGCCAGACTTGGATGGTCAGATATTTAACATGAAAAGAGGTAGTGATTTCCTTCTATCAATTTCCTTATGGGAGCAAAAATCCAATCATCGCTTCTGTGACTATTAATCACTTCTCCAGTCCTTTAGTAGAGCTACTTATATTTTCTGTTTCTACTATTTTTATCTCTTGGGACAATGTGTCCAATAATTTTATGATGCCAATTTAAAGCATGTCTATTTATATATGTCCTCAGCTTACTTCTTCAAGCTTAAAGGGATACCCCAATATCTTAGGATGCCAGTATTTGGTGAAAAAGTCAGGGTTCTCGCTACTTATATAAATTGTATATATACATCTCCTCAAGTTAATCTTTCCATTGTTGTGGGTGACACCACCTATGGCAGTTATTCTTTGTCCCGCAAAGAATCGGCATGAGAAAACAAAACCTTTGATACAAAGTCAGAAAGCAAGGAAGTCTCTGCCCTGAGAGAGCCAGAGCCTTAAGTTTATTTTCTGCTAGCTATTTATCGGGTAAAGGGGCCATTTGGAGTTAAGCCATCCATTGAACACCAGGGGAAGTTCCTGTTTGCCTTGAGGAGGTATCTTTCATTTTAAAGCAGGAATTTTCCCATGAGTGGAGGATATGTTCTAGATAAGCAAATGCCACAGATAAGCAAAGCAGACAGATATGCAAAGACACGTTAAAGCAGACAAACATCTTGAGCTGTTTTCAGCTCTCAAGTCGACAGACAAGCCAACAGACAAGCACAGTGGTTTTCCAGTGCTTGAGGGCATGCAAACACAAAGCAAGTTTGCAAATGCTTTAACCATATCCTCCCTTTATCCCCCCCCCCCTTTATATTGATTATTGCTGTTGATGTTGATGGTGGCAAAGGTGAAGCTGAGGCAAGAGCCACTAGTTGCTGTTCGGTCTGGTGGAGACGAGAATTCATAGAACAAATCATTCTGAGGCTGAAAGAAATAGAAAAACTGTAAGTATACCAAACACAGATAAGATCCTGAGTTGTATATTTAATCCACGAAACCAATTAGACAGATTAAGCCAATTAACATTATCATTTAAGGTGTTGAAGACTTTTTGTTGAGTAAGTATCTGAATTTGGGTTAACTGTTTTTCTAGATAAGATTATAATGTTTGCATTTCTCCTTGAAGATGAAAGGAGAAAGCGCCTTGAAGGTGGGATTTATTAGTTCCCAAGGAAGAAGTGATTCATTCTAGGCAATGGGATGACACATATTTTATTATGTTCCAAATCACATTGCAGTTCCTGTCTTGTAAAAAGAGTTTGCTGTCTTCCACCTAACCATAAGATGGAAGCTTCTAAAGCATCAAGTTGGGTTAATATCCCATTATCAATTTGCGTTTGAACAATCATTTCATCAGTGACATTGGTCATGATTTGATTGACTGTATGAGCAGTCAGAACAGATTCAGCTAGTGCTGCCATATCAGTAGCTGCAGTAGCAGCTATCACAATAGCAGAAATGATAAAAGCAATAAGGAAGTCCAATAGACATGTTGCTCTGCTAGCCCAAATGGGAGATTTATAATTAAGATGAGAATGAAGGAAATAACCAATACTTGTACCAAATTAGAAGCAACCACTGCCAGGTGGCTAGAAATTTATTTTCTGGCATGGAGGGAACTCCAGTACAGAGAAGTACTTCATTTGTTTTTTTGATCCAATTGTTTTAAATTTCCCCAAGTTACTCCCTGTACACTGAGCGCATTATGACAGGGACATGTTTGATGGTTCTTCAGTTTCTCCAGTGATATTTTCTCTATCTGAGGAATCAGGTTGAAGGGTTGGTTTCTCCCACTCATGATAGGGTTTCACGTTCTTTGCAGGCAGCGACTGGGGAATGTGAGAATAGGCACACAGGCACTCCCTAGCCCCCAAGTTAGCAACTCCTGGGATCTTAACTGGGACCCATGTCCTTGCAAACTTCTATAGAGGAATTTTGTTTTAGGTTGTTCTTGTTTAGAGAGAAAAAATGTTTTTCAGCTGCTTGTGAGTCCATCTTTATCACAGTTTCAACATTTTTAAAAAGTATATAATGCTAAAAATACTATTATTTCTAGGGGAGGCAGACATACTACACCCTCCCCCCCACTTTTTTTAAACCATTCCTATGCAAGCTAATGCAGGAAGTAACTGACCCATTAACCCAGTGGGAGTGTTTAGAATTGGAAATAGAAAAAGTCCTAAAGGCATTGTTGGAGAAATGCAGGTTAATTGTTTATCATGAATGGCTTTGTTTACTAGTTCCAATTCAGCCAGTGCTTTTGGAGTTTAAATCTCCAAATTTACATCAGCTTCTCCTTTCAAGGTATTAAATAATTTGATATTGGCAGGTGGGAATGCCTAGACCAGGTCACAACCAATTAATAGCTCCTAGCAGTTTTTGCCTATCATTTAAAGTTGGTTTTAGTAGAGGCATTATAGTTATTGTTTGAGGCCTCACTGCACAATTAGACATGACATGACCCAAATATTTCCAAGGCTGAGATAACTGAATTTTTTCTGGAGCTACTTGTAGTCCTGCAGTAGCCAGAGAAGCTTTAATATGATCATAACAAGAAAATAATTCATCTTCAGTTTGTGATGCTGACAAGATATCATCCATATAATGATAAAGACAACAATCTGGAAACTGATCTTGACTAGGCTGTAAAGCCTGATGTACAAAATATTGGCATATTGAGGGACTATTTCACATTCCCTGTGGCATCACTTTCCATTGCTATCTTTCTACAGGCTTATGGTTATTTAGTTCTGGAACAGAGAAAGCAAATTGCTCTTTATCAGGGGGATGTAAATGAATAGTAGAAAAGCAATCTTTGAAATCTATGATGATTAAAGGCCACTGTTTTGGTATCATAGTCAGATTAGGAAGTCACCCTTGAAGGGAACCCATAGGTTGTAAAATAGCATTG
Organism: Myrmecophaga tridactyla; assembly: GCA_004026745.1. Classification (NCBI taxonomy): domain Eukaryota; kingdom Metazoa; phylum Chordata; class Mammalia; order Pilosa; family Myrmecophagidae; genus Myrmecophaga; species Myrmecophaga tridactyla. The sequence continues at coordinate 10,890 of PVIY010042468.1, forward strand.
ATTTGCCGTAAATCATGTCATAATCTCCATTTTCCAGATGTCTTTGGAATTACAAAAATAGTATCCCAGGGGCTTATAGATGGTTCTATATGCCTCACTTGAGTTGCTCTTTAACGAAGAGGTTCAGCTTGAATGAACTTCTCCCCTTTTAATGGCCACTGCTCCACCCAAGCAGGCTTGTTAGTTGCCACTATGGGGTTAGAGGAGGAGGATGAGGAGTTAGCACTAGACAAAAGGCACAGCCTGGATGGTTAAATTCCACTGAGTCAATGAAACTCTTTCCCATCGGTTTAGGGGTACTGGCAAAATAAATGGGTGAACATGCCCAATTTGCTTATCAGGTCCTTGACACTGTAATATTTTTAAGCTTTGTAAGGGAGTTTGTGGTAAAAAGATTTATTTTAAATAACCCAAGTGAGGGAGCAATTGGCCTAGTAATCTGTAGGTGTTGAAGTAGTGGGAAATAAAAATAATTGAATAGGAAGTTGGGGATCTTTACGACTTAGTCTTTTAAAATAGTGAGCTGATTTATTTATTTATTTTCATACAGCCAAGGACATGAAAAAGTTAACATAAAGCACAAGAAGCTATTTTGATAAAGCACAGATTTTCTGCTTTCTCCACTGATTATTTAGAAAAGACTTTTATAACTTTTCATTAGAATAGATTAACAGTCGAAGAAAACTCTGTTATTTTAACAGAGAGAAAACCAAATTTTAGTCTGGCATCATTATTTGATATTAAAGCCTTCAAAAATTTTGTAAATAGACTCATTAAATCTTTTTTAACTTTGGCCATAATTTCCTTTTCCAGAAACCTTTGGAAACTCACTATATATATTCATGCTTTGTCCTACACATCCATTCATTTTATTTTAGGACAAAACTGGTCTCTTTTTCCTTTTATTAAAAACACATCCTTTATATCCTTCATACCAAAATGATTTTGGAAACTGTCTTTAAGCAAACATTTCACCACATACAATTAAATTTGTCAGAATAGTGTTCAATACTTGAAAATGTTGAGTACCATCAAAATTGAATTTGTCAGGATAGTGTTAAATACTTAAAATACTTTAGTCAATGCATATTTGAAACATTAATATACTTTTTTAACAAGACTTGATGGCATATAACAATTTTTTCTTTTTAATTAATTTTTTTAAATATATAACAACAAACAAATGCAAACATTCTTAACTTTTGATCATTCCGTTCTACATATATAATCAGTAATTCACAATATCATCACATAGTTTCATATTCATCATGATCATTTCTTAGAACATTTGCATCAATTCAGAAAAATAAATAAAAAGACAAAAGAAAAAAAATGCATACATACCATACCCCTTATCCTTCCCTTTCATTGATCACCAGCATTTCAATCTAAATTTATTTAAGCATTTGTTCCCCCATTATTTATTTTTATTCTATATGTTTTACTCATCAGTCGATAAAGTAGATGAAAGGAGCATCAGACACAAGGTTTTCACAATCACACAGTCACATTGTGAAAGCTATATCATTATACAATCATCTTCAAGAAACATGGCTACTGGAACACAGCTCTACATTTTCAGGCAGTTCCCTCCAGCCTATATAATGATATTATATTTGTTTTCTAAAAAATTGTATTTCTTTAAAGTTTTATAATGATTATATAATTTTCAAAAAGCTTGAATATAAGGCACTTCATTTCACTTGTGACTTTTTTACAAAATGAATGTAATTATAAGATGCTATTAAAATTTAAAGTTTCATTTTTAGGTTATTTTTCATTGATGTCCAATTCATACCATGGCCAGATTCCAATGAGCTTACATGACTGGGGGGTCCTCTGGGAACTGGCTAGGGACCGAGAGGGGCGTCCTGGGACCCAGATAACTTTATATTAGAGTAAGTCTCCTTCTGGGAGGATAACCAGTCCTCCCAGCTGGAGTGCACATTTTAACAAGCTCTTACCAAGGGGTACCCAGGAGCATATTTGCTCCAATGGGGATTTGCCTGTCAAGATTTTGAATGGCTTATTGTAATTCTTGAAATTCTAATTGCTAGATACTATATTAAGCAGGAGTTACAATTGTACAATTGTTTTAACAAGAGTTTTCCAATTCCATGGGCACATCTGATCATTGTAATAGATTCTACAATTCCTTTTTTTTTTTTTGGCATGGGCAGGCACCAGGAATCGAACCTGGGACCCCAGCATAGCAGGCGAGAACTCTGCCTGCTGAGCCACCACGGCCCACCTTCTACAATTCCTTTTGTAAAAGAGATTTGGAGCCCATTGTTAGTAACACTCCCTTTAGTTTTTTAAATGCCATATAAGAAAGGGATTCATGCTGAGGTTGCCCAAGTTGAATAATTGTAGGGAAAGCTTGATTATCCCCTGAAGCCACGGTTTCCCTTAGATATTTTTCCATGGCTGGTCGAGGCTATTCTAGATTTTCTAGGAAAGCTGGGCGAGGTGGGAGGTGGTGGTGAATTTTCCTCAATAGGGGGTGGAGCAAGGGGGACTTTGACTCTGGCTGCTCGGAGGGAGCAGTTTTTACAGGTCCCCATGTCACAAGCACCGATACTGTGATTTTCTTACTCTGCTCATGGTTTTCATTTAAAACTCTGCCTACTTGTTCCCAGAGCTCCAAATCTAAGGTCCCTTTAGCAGGGAACCAGGAGCAGTGGATTTGAACTATTTGAAACAATGATAGAAGCTGAATCTCCTTTACTGAGCATTGTGCTGCCTTTAACAACTGTTGAAGTGTTTGTGTGTGTGTGTGTGTGTGTGTGTGTGTGTGGTTGTTGTTTTGGTTTTTTGGGGGTGCATGGTCTGGAAATCGAACCCGGGTGTACCGCATGGAAGGCGAGCATTCTACTACTGAACCACCTGTGCACCCTGAAGTGTTTTAATATATATAGTTTGTTCCTTGGAAAGCCCCATCTATTAAGACGGGAATGTGAAAAAGAAATTCCTTGCTTGCACTAAGTATGTGGGCGGCTATCTCAAGTGGACACTGCTGTCCCTTACCTTGGGATGAATGGCTTCGGTTTCTCTGCTGCAGCTATGATTCCACGTACTGATTTTCCACGCCTGATGCTATATCCACAGCTGAAGACTTACTCTGTATGTTCCTCACATGTAGTGCCATTTGTGGGCAACATTACCTATGGCAGTTATTCTTTGTCCTGCAAAGAATTGGCGCGAGAAGAAAAAACCTTTGACACAAAGTCAGAGAGCAAGGAAGTCAAGAGAGAGCCAGAGCCTTGAGTTTATTTTCCGCTAGCTATTTATTGGGTTAAGGGGCCATATGGAGTTAAGCCATCCATTGAACACCAGGGGAGGTTCCTGTGTGCTTGAGGAGGTATCTTTAATTTTAAGAACAAAGCAGGAACTTTCCCATGAGTAGGAGGATATGTTCTAGATAAGCAAATGCCACAGATAAGTAAAGCAGACAGATATGCAAAGGACACATCAAAGCAGACAAACAGCTTGAGCTGTTTTCAGCCCTCAAGTCGACAGACAAGCAACCAGACAAGCACGGTGGTTTTCCACTGCTTGAGGGCATGCAAACACAGAGCAAGCTTACAAATGCTTTCACCATATCCTCTTCTCACGTTGTTAAAATAAATAAAACAAACCAGAGAGTTGTTTTGGTTTAGAGATTTAAAATGGAGCATGGCCGGGGGTAGAGTGGGGTGGGGTGGGGAGATGGGGGTGTTACTCTTATGCACATCTCAACCAGAGATGAAAGCTATTAAAGAATGCAAAGCCTTCAGCCAGTTGTTCCTCAAAACCCTAAGGATATCCAGACCCCGTAAAGAAACAACAGATAAAGAACCCAGTAAAGTATTTACCTGAAGGACATTTGTAATACCCCAAATGTCCACCAGCCACAAACAACTAATCTTTTTTTTTCCTTCAAAAATCCTAGCCTGGAAATCCCAAGACGTGATTTGGGTGGCCTCCTGAATCTGTACTCTTGGAATTGCATTTGCAACTCTGAGACCCTGCATAAATGTCTTGGTTACCTGCAGCTTAGGTTGTTTATTTCATGGTTGACACCATAGTGAATTTTTTATTACTGTTGTTGTGGTTTAAGGTTTCTTTATATAGTCTTTCCCACCTGGCTCCCAAACCCCATATTTTCAATATAATGTCCTTCCTTTTACCCTAATGTACTCAGCTTCACTGAACTCCAGGAATGAGCACTTGAAATATGTTTGCTTAAAAATATTGAAGGGAATAAATAACCTTAATATCAGAACTACTCTGCAAATTGTGTTTTACAATAATTTTCATTGGATTTGTCTTCTAAAATTTGTAAGAGAAATAAATCTTTTCCATATCTGTGATGACTTGCAATAACAATAGGAAATAGGCACCTAGTTTCAATCTGTGTATGAATACACGTGTATTCTTGTATCATTTACATGATTGACAAATAGTACAGTATGTTAAGGCTAAAAATATATAAGGCCTAAAGGCACAATTACATTGTGCGTGTGTGTGTGTGTGTTTCATTTTTTGCTTATTACTTGAAATCACGGTGTTTGTGTAGTTTTTTTTTTTCCTTTCAATTTCAGGTTTTCATACAGGAAACTCCCTCAAGATGCCAGGACTCATCCCCCACCCCACAGCCCCCCACCCCCCCTACCTCTCCCGGCCACCAGAGGGTGGGTTTTGCTTTCTTAAGGGGGAGAAGGGGGACCCTGAGAAGGGCAGAGGCGGGCGGGCCGGTTCCTGCCTGGGGCCTCCACCCTGAGAACCGCGGAGGCACAGACGTCACAATTACATTTTTAATGGTAATTTCTTTCAGGAAGTTTTCATTTACATTACAGAGAACTCTCTGGTTTTAATTTGACATTTTATAAATTGTCATGAGGCAATGTGGGAGAGTGGAAAGAAAACTGAACATTGCAATATTTAAATTCACACAGGGGGCTTTGGGTCCAGACTCAGCTCCAGGCTCTGCCATTTAACAGACAATTCAGTTTATTTGGGCAAATCACTTAACCTCTTTGAACCTTAAGACTCCTTATTTGTACAAAGAGGCTGAGGTGAGGACTCAGGCCGATGCTGCAGGGGAAGCCCTTGCACTGGACACAGCTGCCAGCAGGTTTTCTTCCACGCCACGCCCTGCCTCCTGCCTCCACCACTGACTGCATGATGCTGAGCTACCAAACTGTAGAGGCATCTATTTCTTAATTTATAAATTAAAGAGTCAAATTGAACAAAATTTAAATTCTCTTGCAACCCTCTATAATTTTTGTCTGAAATGCCATTTTTCACACCACATCCATCTCACTCTTTAAAGACTAAAAGTTCATTCTCTGTCTAGTTTTCCATGACCACCACCTACCCCCATCCCCACACTCTTAGAAGGGTATGTCCCTCCTGTCTGCTGCCCAAAGTACCTCATCTCCCTGAGATTATAATTCCTTGAGACAAGAGACCTTGTCCTTCTCATCTTTGCATCCTTGGAACCACCATCCACAGTGCCTAGTACACAGTAAGTACTAAATAAATGTCAGTTGAATGAATGATGAGTGAGTGAATGAGTGAGTGCAGGGATAAATAGAGGGATAGTTGGATGGTTATAGAACAAAAAACTTAGTCCGCTTCAAAAAGACCTCTCTGCAGTCTGCGTAGAATTTAATGTTCAAATACATCTAAAATATTTTTTAAAAGCAAAGACAAAATTAAATGAGAGAAAATTAAGTAAACGAGGCCAAAGCCAGAAAGTGGACTCTTTTCTTAAACATTTTTTATTATGAAATATACATACAAAAAAGCAATAAATGTCAAAATATATTGTGACAAATAGTTATAGAACAGATTTCAGAGTTTGGTATAAGTTACTCTTCCACTATTTCAGGTTTTTGTTTCTAGCTGTTCCAAGATACTGGAGACTAAAAGAAATATGAGTACAATGATTTGTTTGTTAAATACTATCTTCTCTGTTATAACTCCTCCTTCTATTTTGATCCTTCTCCCAATCTTTAGGGGTATTCAGGCTATGCCCATTCTAACTTTTTCATTTTGGAAATGGGTTTCGATAATATGGGATGGGGGGTGGAACTAGTTGATGTTCTTGGAGACACTGGCCTTTCTGGATTTCAGGGCTTATCTGGCCTAGGAATCATCTGAAAGTTTTAGGTTTCTGGAAAGTAATCTTAGTACATGAAACTCTTGTAGAATCTCAGATAGAGCCCTAGGTGTTCTTTAGGGTTAAGAGGAATAGTTTTAGTTGAGGTTTGGCAAACTGTGGTAATTAGCAATACCTAGCTGAAGCTTGTGTAAGAGTAGCCTCCACAACAACCTGTCAACTCTGTTTGAGCTCTCTTAGTCACTGACACCTTATTTTGCTACATTTCTTTTCCCCCTTTTGGTCAGGAAGGTATTGTTGGTTTTACTTGGCCCAAGTCAGACTCCCAGGGAGTCATGTCCCATGTTATCAGGGAGACTTTCACCCCTGGATGTCATTTCCCCTGTAAGGGGGAGGGTAATGATTTTACTTGCAGAGTTGGGCTTAGAGAGAGAGAGGCCACACCTGAGCAACAAAGAGGTCCTCTGAAAGTAACTCTTAGGCAAAACTATAGGTAGGCTTAGCTCCTCCACTATATAAATACTCTTCACAAGAACAAGCCTCAAGATCAAGGGCTTGGCCTATTGACCTGCGAGTCCCTAATATTTGAGACAGTTTCAGAGGTTTACCAGGTGGTAAAACTTAATAGTTCCATATTTTTTCTCCCATCCCTCAAGGGACTTTGCCAATACTCTTTTTGGGAAGGATGCATGGTCCGGGAATTGAACCCAGGTCTCCCGCATGAAAAGTGAGCATTCTACCACTGAACCATGACTTTGCCAATACTTTTTAACTAACTGCTCAAAATACTCTGAGATAATATCTGGGTGTTACCTTAAACTATACAAAATTCCAAGCCCTCATTCTCATTTTGGGCTCCTTGTGTTTGGGTTGTTTAAATGAGCTACCCAGATAGGTTAAGTTAGGTTATGTGCTACAGAAAATTTAGGTCTTGGACAAAATAAACCTCTTTTCCTTTGGTCTCATAGAGCAGGTGAAGTTCTAAATTATAGACAATGCCCTCCTTACCCCTCTACTCTGATTTACCTTAGTCCTGACCAGATTGGCTTTGTTCTTATCTCTAATTGAAGCCTGATTTCTTTTTGGGTTTCTTTAACAGTTGTTGTATGTGGCAATGCTGACTTTAAGAGCTGCAGAAACTCAACTCTGAGTCTTAGGTGTCACACAGGTACCCAAATTTCCAGGGAAATACCAGGTTATATGCACATAGCACAGCATCTCAGAATCTAGAAATAACATTTACAGCTCCAGACTACATGTGACTGCTATGAGAGTTTACAATCTAGGCCCAGATTTTCTTATAGATATTTTCTAACAGAGACCATACAGTATTTGTCCTTTGGTTTCTTGCTTATTTTGTACCACATAAATATCCCCAAGTTTCATTCTCTCTGCTTCACACCTCATGACTTCCCTCCTTTTTGTAGCCACACAATATCCCATCATATGTATACACCACAGTTCGCCATTCTACTTCTCAATGCATCCTTCACCCACTTCCATCCATTAGGTATCATGTGTAATGTCCAAAGTCAACAATCCGTGTCTCACATTATCTTCACTTAATTGTACAATCATCAACACTCTCATTTTTAGACAATATTCATTGGTCCAAAGAGAAAAATAACCAATAAACATACCCTCATCAAATAGAAAGTCCAAACTTCCCCTTAACTCTTGTCCTCCTACCCACCTTGTCCCCCACTATTACCCGTGGTATTGCTGTGGTATTGTTGATGTCTTCCTGTTAAATGTAGACCATAGCATGCAATGATAGTTTTACTCCCATATCTCTCTATTATTCACTCTTTCTGCAAGATTCATACTTTTGAAGTAGATCATTCAAATACTTATTTATATTTGCAATATTAATCAAGAAAGCTGGATCTTAAAGACAGAGTAGAATTAGGAAAAAAAGATATTTTTAAAAATTCATCTGTGGGCTGTCCCATTGATTGGGATCTCTGATAAAGTCTTGATGGAATTAGCTTTAGGCAGAGTAGAAGGACTCTATGCACCCCTTTTTCTCTGAGCCACAACTTGCACCCCCAGTTTCTGGGCTCGGTTCTGCTGTGTCTTTGAAAGTTGACGTTCTCCATCAGAAGTTAAGGAGGTTCTAGGCAATGGTGGAAAATTGGAATGAATGGCCTCCAGCCATTTCCCATTTCCTTTCCAAGGACTATATCCACATGATTATTATAAAATATCAATTTACCCTTGTTTTTAACTTGCTGCATCATTTTATGAACAATAGGAACTGTACTGGTAAACTTTTCCTCCTTGAAAGTATGACAGAGCATTTAAATCACATGCTCAAAAATGTAATTTTATTCACTTTAGAGTATTCAATATATCCTTGATCTTTATTTGTGATTTAGGTCAAAATACAGTAGGATAGTATGTTCTGCCAAGGAAGGGAACAAGGGTATACACAGCTGGTAGAGGAAGTGAAACTTGCAAGGGGCCTACTTTAGTGTAGCTCCATCTATCTTTTATCATAATAGTAGTGCATGAGGCTTTTAAAAATGGAATTTTATGTTATTTCTTCTACGTTAGCACAATAGGGAGTATCAAAAGCAGACTGATAATTCAGCATCAGCAAATGAAAATTTGCTGCATGTGCAAGGCCAGAAGGGACTTCATCCTGACCTTGACCCCAGAAGTGTGGCCAATTTGAGAGGCCAGCTTGCTACCTTCATGTTCCAATACCCCTTGAAGCCAGGTTCTTCCTGATAAACAGCAAGCCTTTATCATTCTATGCCAAGATGAGACCCTTTCTGACATTAATTCTTATATTTAAAAGTTCATTAAATATAAACTATCCTCAGAAATATGGGAATCTATTATTTCTGCTAAACAAAATAAATTCTAAATCATATATATGTAAAAATAATCATGGAGTTTTTCCTAGGGTGTGTTATCATTTAAACTTAGAAACAGCTGTACATCATTAAAAGACTTTTCCAGACAATTAAAAAAAGACAGTAAAAAAGCAAACACTGAGCATCTATCACCAGGCCTGCCAATGCTGCCTCTTCAGTGTCTGCTGGATCTGTCAACTTCTCCCCTTCTCCACCTCTACCATCCTACTTCAAACCACCATTATTGCTCCTGGAAAGTCTGCAGTGGCCTCCTAACTCATCTCCCTGCAATCTCTTTTTGCAGGATTCTATTCATTGCATATAGGGTGATCTTTAGAATGTCAAATTTGATCAGTCCCCTTTCCATAATCCTTCATATATAAATTCCTTTGAGTTCTACTCCTTAGGGACTGCCCAGGCCTCACTGAAGTTCATGCACCTCTTGGTTTCGGGATTCCCACCCCACAGGGGCACACCATACTCACTATCTCACGGGGCCTTGGTGAGGTGGCCTGAATGATGGCCCCCAAAGATGTCCATACCCTAACCCCCAGGACCTGGGGATGTGTACGGCAAAGGGACAGTGCCAAGGTGATTAAACAAAGGATCTTGAGATGGGAAGGTTATTCTGGATTTTCTAGGTGGTCCTAATATAATCAATGAGTCCTTACAGGAGAAAGGCTAGAGGGTCAAACTACGAAAGAGAGATTGTTTCAGTTTGCTGAAGCTGCTGGAATGCAGTATGCCAGAAATATATCAACTTTTATGAAGAGGATTTATGAAGTTATAAGTTTCCAGTTCTAAGGCCATAAAAATGTCCAAACTAAGGCATCCAGAGAAAGATACCTTGGCTTTGAAGAAAGGCCAATTGGACTAGATAAATGTCACTTGGTAAGGCATGTGCCTGGCATCTGCTGGTTCTTGTTCCCAGTTCCATTGCTTCCAGTTTCTATTCCAGTGGCTTCCTCTTTAAGTATCTGTGGGTCTCACTTAGCTGCACCAAGGTGAAACTCCGGGTTTCATCTCTTATCTTAGCATCTCCTGGGGCCAGAGATTTCTTCTATTTAAATGTCTGTGTCCTGGTTTCATACGGCTTCTCTAAGCATCTCTGTCTGGGACTCCAGTAATCTCCTAATGTATGCATCTGAGCTTTCTCCAAAATGTTTCCCCTTTTAAAAGACTCCATTAACTAATCAAGACCCACCTTGAATGGGCAGCGTCACATCTCCATCTAATCGAAAGATCACACCCGCAATTGGGTGTGTGACATCTCCATGGAAAGAACATAATCAAAGGTCCCACCCTACGATATTAAATCAGGATTAGGAGAACAAGGCTTTTCTGCAGTACATAACAATTTCAAGCCAGCTCAGAGATCCAAAGGGATGCAACAATGCTGGCTTTGATATGGCCAAGAACCAAGGAATATGGATGGCATTTGGGGTTAGAAAGGACTAAAAAGCAGATTTCCCCCTAAAGCTCCAAAAGGAGTTTAGCTCTGTCTACACCTTGATTTTGAC
>PVIY010042469.1:0-20947 GCA_004026745.1 Myrmecophaga tridactyla
CCTGGTCTGACTCCTTGGTGCTGGACAAGGGAGATGAGCCCTCTGAGCTAGAGGAGAGCGGGGGAGGGAGTGGAAGAGGGAGGCTGCGGTGGAGACCATGGGGTGAAGTTCCCCAGGGCGTCCGTCCTGGAGCCCTGCCTGGTGTCCTGTGGAGGGGCCTGGGGTAGACCCCACATGCGTGGGCCCTCTCTTCTTTCACAGTCTATGCCCTGAGGTCCCTTAGCTAAGCATCTTAGCTTCCAGTATTCAGGCTGGGAGATTTCTATGCTTCAGCCTCAGACCCAAGGCCTTGGACCTTCTGAGAGTTTCCTCCATCCCTCCTTTCCAGGTTCAGGGGGGAGATGAATTCAGTTGTGTCTGTGTTGGGTGTTGGGTGCCTGTGAGATACCCAATAGGAAATGGGGAGAAAACCCTTGGGTGTCAGGGTCCGTGAGTCCAGGAAGACTGAAGCCGTGGGTCTGGAGGGGCAGTGTATGGAGAAAGCAGGGGCTAGGACAGAGCCTGCAGGACCCAGAGTGTGTCAGGGTTGGGTTGAGGAGGAGGAGCCCAGCATGGGACACTGGGAGAGTGGCCAGAGAAGTAGGAGGGCAAGGAAGAGAGGGGTGTGGGTGTCATGAATGCCGAGGAAAGAGAGGGTTCTAGAAGGAGAGAGAATTCTATGCTGCAGAGAGAACTAGTACAACAAAGAATAAAATCTTCACCGAATTTAGCAGCATGGCGGGGACTAGCGACCTAGGTGTGAGCTGTTAGAGTGATGGGCCAGGAAGCCAGCTGGAGTGGACTGAGGCGTGAGGAGGGGGGGATGGAGTCAGAGAGCAGTCTACCCCTCGGAGGAGGCTGTGAGGGCAGCAGAGGGAAGATGCCGCAGCCTCCCTGCCTCCTCCTCCTCTTTTTTTTTCTTTCCCTAGGCTTTCCCCACTCCCTACTCTTTTCTTTCTTTCCCTCCCCTGCCTCCCTCCTCTCTCTCTGCTGTGTGATTTCTCTTCCTGCTCCATCCTCCCCATCTCTGGAGCTTCTATTTCTGGATTTCTTGTTTGTCCTGTTTTTCCCTCTTCTCCCTTTTCTCTTCTTCACAAGTGACCTGAGCCCTCAAATATCTTCACCCAGGCTCAGGCCCTACCTCATTCTTCCGCAGTGTGAGCCCTGAGTCCAGACTCTTGGAGATAAGCCTTGATTTCCAGTCCTGGTCAGACCCCTGCCCCATTCTCCAGGACACACACACACACACGCACGCACGCACGCACACGCACGTGCGTGCGCCCACATGAACACACACGCACGCACATGTGCACACACACACACACACACATGCGCACGCACACACCATCCAAAGGGGAACCCCTGGGAAAGGAGGAACCTGGGAGGGAGGTGGGATGCAGGAGTGAGAAGGGCCTGGATGTGGCCCACGGGTGACACTGGGTATGCAAACTGACGGGTGGGGGTGCTGTCGGGAGACCCCGTCCTCACTGGGTGTACTCGCCTGAGTGCCTCACCCATCTTGCCTGCTGCAGGGTCAGTTCCCCAAGGCAGGGGGACCTGCTTGGTCCTTCAGTGTGTCCCCAGACCCCTTCACAGTGGAGGCAGAGAAGGTTCTCATTAAAGAGGCTGGTTCAGAGAGCTAATTGAAATTTTATTTATCCCTTTATGGCTTTAAGTTTGCACTCATTTCATCCCATCCCCTTTCCTCCTTTCCTTTTTTTTCCCTATTCTTTTATCTTTTTCCTTTCTTCACCACCCCTTCCATCCTCTCTCCCTTAATCTTCTCCTTCATTTATTTATTTATTTTTCCTTCCTCTTTTCTCTCCTTTCTCTGCCTCTGGCCTGTTGTCCCGCCCCTCCACCCACGCCCTCCTTTTTCTCCCTCCCTCCTTTTCTCTCATTTTCTCTTCCGGTATCTCTGCTTCCGGCCTGTCCGTGGCGCCCCATCCCCTCCTGGGGGGCGGCGCTCCGTGGCAGTCTCCTGATGCTGTGTTCTCTCCACCCGCAGAGAAAGCTGCAGAGCTGCGGGGCGGGGCAGGGCCCGGGGCTGACATCACAACCAGATGTCTGGTGCAGTGCTCAGGAGATAAATGTAAAATGGTTCCTTTGAAGCCCCAAGATTTTTTTTTAAGACGGGGTGGGGGGGCATCCTCTGTGAGGCAGAGGCACCTGTCCAGATTGGGACCTTCTCTTTCCTTCACTTCCCACCCCGCAGGGAAGCCACAGGCATAGGTGTGTCCAGGCTCCCGCTTTCTGCACGGGTCACCAGGTCTTCCTCCTGGCAAACCGGGGATTCTGGAGAATTTGGGGTGTGTGCATGAGGGGGTGTGGATCTCAGTTTGCTCACGTGCACCAGCCCAGGGAAGAACCCCCTTTCTGATGAATTGGCCCAGACATGGAAAGATCTAGTGCTGATAACATGGCCCAGCTCTCTCCCTAAAATCTCCCTCTCCCTTTTTGCTGATGAGACATATTCATTTACCAATTTATTCATTCAACATTATTTATATGCCAGACGCTTTCCTGGAAACTAGGGATTCAGCTGGGGAAAGAACAGACCCAGTACTGGGCCTCACGGAGCTCATGTCCAGTGAAGGAAACACAAGGTAATAAAATCACACAATAAATGTGCGATTGCACCCGTAAGGGTTTGAAGGAAAAAGAACACAGAGAGAGGGCAGACATCCCAGAGTATCTGCTCTGGTCCTAGGGGCCCAGTGAGTGGGCTGATGGATAGGTAGGCGATAACGAGGGGAGTAGCATGGTGGGAATTTGGGGCGGGTGTGATGGTACCACATATGCAAAGGCCCCGGGGCCGAAGAGAACATGTCAAGTTCTCAAGGAACTGAAAGAACCCCAGTGTGGCTGGAGCACTGAAAACAAAGGCCAGGCAAGTCAAAGAAGCCAAAGGCTTTGAGTCCTTTAGCCCTAGAATTGTGGGTGTCCGTGGAGGATGTGCTACAGGTGACGTCCCAATAAGATCTGTGTCTGTATACGCTTACCATGGTCACGTGGCTACATAGTGGGTACTGCAGGTGGGCCGCGATGGAAGGTGGGAGACCTGCTGGGAGGGTGCTGCCCAGGTGAGGGTTGATGGGAGCTGGGGCCAGGCTGATGGAAATGGAAACAAGGAGAAGAGGATGGACTTGTGAGCCCTTCGGGAGGCAGCCCTGGGGTTGGGTTGGGTGGGGAGGTGCACGTGGTGGGGAGCAGGGATGGCCCCTGTGGTTCGGCTTGAGAGGCTGATGTGGCACCTAGAGGAAAGGAGGATGGGCAGGGACCCTGTTTGGGGGGAAGATCCTGAGTTCATGGCTTATTGCAGACACCGCAGTCAATTCCATTCAATGGACACTATTGAGGACCTTCTCAGGCCACTTCTGGGCTGTGGAGCGTTCTGGGAAGAATAGGCCCTGCCCTCAGAGGGGCACGGACCAGGAGGGAGTATGGAGTAAACAAAAATATCTCCCACAAGGCAGCTCTGGCTGTGTGGTTTTGAGTTAGTTGTTTCATCCCCCTGAACCTCATTTCCCCAATCTGTAAAATGGGGCACTAAGAAGACCTATTTCACTGGCTTACATCTTGCTCAGTAAGTGGAAGCCCCCCTGATCAGAACTCCAGACAGATGAGGCAGACTTCACCGAGGAGGCTGCTTTTGAGCTGGGTCTGGGAGGGCTGCGGCAGGCCTTGAATGCAGGGAGATGGGGGTTCAGGGAGGGTAACTCGGGCTTGGGAATCTTGACATTCCCAAGAGAGAGGGAGAGAGCAAGCGAGAGCAAGAGCTAGAAGGCTTGGACAGGGGAAAAAATGGGAAAGAAGTCTGGAAAGGAAGACTGTGGTCAATTAATAGAGGCCAGAATCCAGGAGAGGAATTTATACTCAAGCTGGTGGCCACAGGAATCAGTGACTGGTTTTGCCAGAAGACCTGGATCTCAGTGACAGCAGAAGGTCTCAGGTAGAGACTCTTGGGTGAGAGGGTCTGAGAGGAAACTGAGTGGGACCTGAGGATCTGAGGATCCACAAGCAAAAGGGGGAAACCTGATGAGCCCTGTAAGGTTGAACCTCTACTGGACCCTGAACCTTAGACTCTCTAGGTAGGGACGTCACAGAGCAGGAGACACTCAGTTGGAAGGAAACTTGGAGCTTATCCTGCCCTTCCCTGATAAGATGAGAAAATTGAGGCCCAGAGAAGGGACATGACCTGCTGAATGTCATGCAGCTGGGGTTGAGGGGGTCAGAAGCAAGACCCCAGTTGCCCCTCAAGACCCTGTGGTGGGGGGCCTAGGGGAGCTGGAGGGGCCAGGGGAGCAACTGGGGCTGAGAACGGATGCTACAGAGACTCCACCTTACACCAACCCAGGTCTGGGGGTGCAGGGCAAGAGAGCTGCTCCCCAACTCTTCGCTGAGCCATGTGGCCAGAGTGGGAGGGGCGGCTGGTGGGCAGGGTGGAACTGCCACATGGAAGAGGCTTGATTCAAACCATATGGCCTGGGCGGAGCTGGGGCTGCGGGGAGTGGAGGAGTAGGAGAGGAGAAGGAGGCCACGGTGGGCGGGTGGATGGTGGGTCGGGGCTGGGACTGACTCAGCCTGGAGGCCCCCACCTTCCAGACTGCTGCAGCCCAGATGCCTTCCCGGCTGCGGCCTGGCCCATCCAACCCGCTGACCTCATTCCCAGCTCCCCTCCCTCTCGGGCTCCCCTTCGCCTGCCACGTAGACTGAAGGCTTAGCTGCATCTTCTGCTGGGGGGTGGGGGAGGAAGGGTGGAAGGAAACAGACATGCTGGGCCCAGAGCTCTGCCAGGTCAGGTAGGCCTGGAGGGAGCAATTGGGTTCCCTGAACCCCCAAAGACCCCAAGGACCAGTGGACAGAGGAGACTGGGCTCCTAGGAGGAGAATAATAGTAGAGCAGGTTGGAGCAGGCAAGAACCAAGGGGAAGTTCTCCGGAGGTCATTGAGGCCATCCCTCTGCCTCCTCATAGCAGGAAGGTGTTATTCTACTCCAGGAACGGGAAGGGACAGGAACTCTCTCCTCTTCTCAAACCATTCTCAAGAAAGGAAATTCCCTGAAGGTTGGCACGTCCTCTAAAATCTAGCCTTCATCCCTCATGCTGCATTGGGAACGCGATGTGTGGTTAAGATGGACGTGGGAGAGGGACAGCATCCCCCCTCCCGCAGGCATCTCTCAGTGACCTTCCTTTCAGTCCTATCTCCAGGCTTGAGGCCTTTTCTTTGCTCTCCTGGAAACTTCTGCCTCCCTGCTGCCTCCCTGCCCCCAGGTCCCGGGGCTTAGGCCGCCCTAGCTGAACAGGGGGTTGTCCCGCTGCTGCCTTTCAAGGCTTTCCGGGCCTGTGAGTCATCCGGAATGTCTGCTGCAGTTTTGCAGCTTCCCTCCCCTGGCTGTGGCCCTGCTTTCCCCTCCTTCCCTAAACTAAGGACAAAGGGGGCCCCTCCCAGGCAAGGGAGCTCTGGGGGAGGGGGGCTAGCCACATATAAGACCATGGTTAGACACTGCTCCCCAAATGGAGTGGGGGGCGGGGGATGCTGAGAGGAACAGGGTCCCCCCCCACCCCCAGATTCCACCTCCCCCATCACAGACAGATTTTGCAGTCCTTTCTACCATTTTCCAGGTGGGAAAACTGAGGAGGGACAGGTAAGGAAGGGCCAGGACTTGGTTGGGCCCGGGCTCTTCCCCACTCCATTTTAGGACTTTGCCAAGCTGGGAAAGCCGGAGAGAGGCTGCTGCTGCCACGGGCTTCAGGATGCGTCCCCAAAGGGATGGGGAGTCCACACTGGCAGTAGGGGCAAGCCCCTGCTCTGTTGGAGACTGCCTTGACCCCCCTCCAGTCCCTCAGCTCCCAGTCCTGCCTCCTCCCTCCAGCCCGTGCAGCCAGCTGGGGTGGAGGGGAGACTGGGGAAGGGCAGGGTTAGGAAAACTTCCCAGGCCTCTCCTCCCCAAAGGCGGCCCCCAGACCTCCTAGCTCTTGCTGGCACCATGGAGGAAGAGCCCCAGGTAAGGAGTCTGGAGACCACGGGTCTGCCTAGCAACTCGGGGCGTTTCACTTCCTGTTGCTGAGCCTCAGTTTCCTCAACTGAAAGACAAAGGGTTGGACAAAAAAGTCCTCCCCAGCAGATTTGGTCTGTGTTTGTGTAATTCAGACAAGCCGACCACACAGGCACTGACACACTCCCTCACACCCTCGACACACACACATGCACACACAGTCCACTCACACACACATGCTTGTACATACACTCAGGCTCACATATACACGCATTCATGCATACATCTGCACGCATGCTCGGCCCTCTGCCTACTTTGGGTGCACAATTGGCATTTCTGTCTTTCTGATAGCCCCCCATTTCTTCTCTCAATCCAGCCACCCCACCCCAACCCGTTCCATCCTTTGCACTTTCCTACTCCTGGTTCACTGGCGAGTCAAAGGCAAGGAGGAACAGGGGTGTGAGATCTGAACTTCAGAGTATGAGACCTCTGACCCCGACAAAGACCACTCCCACCGCCCCCTCATGCCACTTGGCTCTTTCTGAGGATTTGAGTGGGAGGGATTATGGAAGGGGAGAGCTGAGATGGGCTAGTTTTTCTCCATTCAGCTGGGGACCGCAGAGGCGATGTCCTCACTTCTGTTTTCTTAACACCATTAGCATTCACTTTCGAAAAAATCTGTCTCAAGGACAGCCCGGGGCCCCTTTTAAGTGTGATTGTTTTAGCAGCCGGCCCTGGCGGGGTTGCCCCAGGCTGCACTCTTCTAGGAACTGCAGTCTGAGGGCGACAGGTCAGAGCTCTGAAGGGACCCGTTCCAGGGGATGAGATATCTGTTGGCCAGGAAGGCGTGGGAATCGGGCAGTGGCGCAACCCCCTCGGACCGGCCGGACTCCGGAGTAACAGCCACGAGCATCTGTACCCGGTTCTGCTCTCAGCACTTCATGCATGTGAACGAACCTAATCTTCACAAAGCCGTCGGAGGTGGACAGTATTACCGTCTCCAATTCCAGGGGACGGAAATGAGGCACAGAGAGTATAAATTAATTGCCTGGAGTCACAAAGCTAGGGACTGGCATTCAAACCGAGGCAGCCTGGCTCCGGAGCCAACGCACTTAACCGCTACTCTTGGCAAGCCGGAGAGACCCGGACTGGAGAAAGGAATGCCAAGGGACGCCCTCCCACCTCAGCGCAAGTTATCGGCACGCATGCGCACGCAGGAAGGACCGCGCATAACCAACCCAGATGCAATCGGCGCCAGAAAGCTCCTAGGCAGTGCCACCTCCTTCCTATTTGTGAGCTGCCACCATGTACGTGCCACCTCATTTAATCCTTGCAACAGTGTGGGAGGTCAGTCTCAATATACCCATTCTACAGATGGAGAACCTGAGGCCCAGGAGGGTCAGGACACTGCTTAAGTCCCTCTCCCTAAGATGGAGAGACAGCACCGGTGCCCGACAGCCCCAAAGAAGCACTGCAAGCTTCTTTGCATTACCCCACACATGCCCTGTTTGCAAGCCCATGCAGCCATGGCACACACAGCCACATACAACAGCCCACATACAACCCTCTGGCGAATTACAGCTCTCAGTCGTGTTTCAAGCGTCACATGCTCCTTATGAACAACGCTGAGAGAAAGGTCTTACACCCGGGCTACAGGGAAGGGGAAGTCCCGTTCTGGGGACGCCCCTGTAGGAAGCTGCGCCACATTAACTGTTGCCCTCACCATTATACCCCCTGCACACACCACATCCCCACTGAGAACACATGCATGTAAATTCAGACCCATATTGCATCTGCAGGATACAGGCCATGCCAGGTACTGTTGAAAGTGCTGTCTGAACTTTAGCTCACTGAATGACCACGACAGCCCTACAGTGTACATTCTGTTAATATCCTCATTTTACAGGTGAGAAAAACCCGAGGCTCAGAGAGGTTAAGTAACATGCTCAACACAGCTAGGAAGTTGCAGAGCTGGGATTTGAATCCAGGGTGTAACCACTCTGCCATACCCCAGTCTCTCTATATTGATGGTGTACTATTTATTCATTCAGCCAGTCAGCCACAATTACCGCCTGTCCTGTTGGGCCTGCACCGTCCCAGGCCCCGGGCACACAGAGGTGAGCCAGGCACGGGCCCTTCCCACCCACCCCCACCCCGCCCTTGCAGGGTAGACAGCGGCTGTGATGTTGTCACTCTCTCCTTCCAAGGCGGCCTCCTTCCCAGTCAGCTGGGACGTGTGATGTTGGCTCCCATTTGCACTTGATACCTAGTGAAGGAAATTAATGTGGTTTCTCTCTCAAGTCCAAATGAGGAGCAGAGTGGCAGGGAGATATAAACGGGGCGGCCAGCAGGGAGGAGGGGTGGGGGGTAGGAATGGGGGTTGGGACATCTCTCTGCTTCTGCTTCCATTTTTGTCTGGTTCTCCATACTTCTAGATCTCTCCATCTTGGACCTTCTGGCAAATCTGGCCAGTTCTCTCTCTGTGTCTACTTACCAGTCTATCTGTTGTCTCTCCCTGTCCCTTTGCTGCTTATCTTAGCAGCTGCTATCAGGCCCTTTGGGGACAATGGATCAGGGGCTTTTCTCCCATATTTAGGTCAGAGTGTTCATGCCCTGGGAATGGGCCCATCAGCTCTAGTCCAGGACTTTCTCTCTACACAGGACCCTATCCCATAGCCCCTTCCTCCGCAAGCCTTCTCCCAGGCTCTCCCTGCGCTTGAATACTAACACTGGAAGGTCAGCCTAGGCAGTTCATCTCGGTGTTTGGGACGGGTCGTGCTTGCCCCTTCCCTCCCATCAGGCAGAAGACCCTTTCAGCACAAGGATGGCCTCCTTTTTCACACTGAGAGCTCCTGAGGGCAGAAGCTGTAACTCCTCCACCATATTGGGGTTCCTAGAGGGGATAACATGGGTTTCCCTCATTAGACTGGAGGCAGGGCCTGTGTGTCCTCTTTCCTCTGGATTCTCCGGGTCTCCAGCTTGGGCTCTGTCACAGGAAGTGTTGAATAGGGATGAAGGGACCAAAGCATCCCCTACCCTCAAACTGCTCTACCTCCAAAGCCTGTTCAAACTTTCTTGAGTCCCTGGGGGTGGGGCCCAACTCCTTCCACATTCCTATCCCCCTCCTGCCCAGATGGGTCCTTACTTTCCTAGGAGATGAGAAACAGGAATATGTGTATCCAACAACCCACAAAGAAATCTGTACCTAAGGATACTATGCAATCACCAACGTGATCCAAGCTTGACCTCCTCCAGGAAGTCTTCCTGGACTGCCCAGCCTGTCTGTCTTTCTCCTCAGCCCCAGAAGTACTTAGAGCTTATCTGTCTGTTAGTTTCCAAATGTTATTTTTTTAAATAATGTTTTTAGAGAAAGCTTGCAAACATAGTGCAGAAGTTCCTGTTAATCCCCACCCAGTTTACCCTAATGCTAACATCCTAAATACCATGGTACATTTGTCAAAACGAAGAAGCCAATATTAGTACATTACTATTAGACTTCAGGCTTTATTCAGATTTCACTAGTTTTTCCATGACTGTATTTTTTTGTCCCAGGATCCCACATTGCATGTGGTCATCCTGTTTCCTTAGCCTCCTCTGGTCCATGACGGTTTCTAGCTTTGGGAATTTAAAGGAGTATTGGGAATTTAAAGGAGCACTGTTCAGGTACTTTATAGAATGTCCTAATGTTATTTTTCTTTTCTCACTTTTAAATAGACTATTTTTCAGAAGAGTTTCAGATTTGCAGAAAAACCGAGAAGATAGTACATAGAGTTTCCATATATCCCTTCCCTGGTCCCCTATTATTTACCATCTTACATTAGTGTGACACGTTTGTCACAAATAATGGACCAATAATGATACATTAGTATTAACTAAAGCCCATAGTTTATTCAGATTTCCTTAGTTTTGTTTTGTTTTGTTTCTGGCATAGGCAGGCACCGGAAATCAAACCCAGGTCCCCGGCATGGCAGGTGAGAACTCTGCCAATGAGCCACCGTGGCCTGCCCAGATTTCCTTAGTTTTTATCAATTTTTTTTTTCTTTTTTGGGATCCTATCCAGCATACCTTATCCTAATGCTGTTTTTAAGCAGTTAGAGTCTTTCCTCAAACAAAACCTTCCAGAATCCCCATATGTGAACATAAAAATTACTAAAATGGAGCTGCTCAGTAATGGGTGAAGAGGTTCTGTCTGGGGTGATGGGAAAGTTCTGGTAATGAATGGCGGGGAGGGCAGCACTGCACTGCGAGTGTGACGAAGCCCACTGAGTCGCACACTTGAGCGTGGTTGAGATGGGAAAGCTCACAAATGAAAAAAAGAAGGAGATACTAAAGAGACAAAAACAACTAATGCAATACATGACCCTGGACTGATCTCATAATGGAGGAGAAAATGCCCTAAAGGACATTATTGGGACATATGAAAACGTTTGAGAATAGAATGTAAGCTTTATATCAATGTTAAGTTTCTTAAACTTGATAACTGCATTTAAAGTGGTTACATTGAATGCCCTTGTTCTTTGGAAATGTACATGGTAGTATTATGTGCTTAAGGGGCATGACATATACAGCCTATTCTCAAATGCTCAGAAATAGATGGATTAGAGAGATGATTGAGAGATAGAGATAGAGGAGGGAGAGAATGATATGGCAAATATGGTAAGACGTTAAAAGTTGGTGGATCCAGGATACTGAGTAGAGGGTATATTGGAGTTCTCTGTATGGGGTTTGCATTATTTTTGTAACTGCCCTGTAAGTTTGAAATTATTTCAAAATAAGCAGTTTAAAAGGAAAAATGTGGAGCTATTCTGGTGATGGAAGAGGATGCAAGTTGGGCCTGGTCACCCTGAGAACTCAAAGAAACCTCTAGGGTGTCATGGCACCCAGTTTGAAAACTATTGGTCTAAGTCAAGTTCTGCTCAGTGCATGATTTTGAGCTATAACACCCTGGATAGATGAGGGCCACATGCAGTACTTTCAGTGACAGCGCAATCAGCACATTTCAAGGGAGCTCTGATGGCGGGAAAGCTCTTTGAAATCTTTCTTTCTCCATCCTGTATTGTAGGAGGCACTGTGGTATGTGGCCCAGATTCCCCTTTCAGGACTGAGAAATCCATTTCCCCAGCTGATAGGAATGTTGGTGGCTGGAAGCTCCCATCCCTCTCCAAGAACTACCCTAAGTCAGAGGGAATCACTTAGCCCAAGTTATGTTCCCTCTTCAGGAGCAGGATGCATCCAGTCACTGGATGATGTAAGGGTACAAGGGGTCAGGGCTTTAGCTCCAGAGCTCCTTTGGGGATTGGCTGAATCTTCTGTCATGCATTGTGCATTGTGCATTGTGGTCAAATGCTTCCCTCTGCCCAGTCCTACTTCATTCTTTCCCCAACAAACCTCCCTCATGCAAATCTCCATTTCAGATTCTGCTCCCTAGGGAATCTGACCTAAGATCGTGTCAGGAGTGGTCCAAGGAAGCCCAGACTCCACGATAGGACTATAGAGCTGGGGCACCCACTGGACAGCTGGCCAAAAGGACTCTGCTGCTGGCGGTAAAAGGAACACTGATAGCCTCTGGCATGCAGAAGCCATGCAATGGTTGAAACATTGTCCACTGGAAGTGAGTACACTGGCAGGGGAAATAAATCAGCTTTTTAGGAGGTTGGGGAAGTACTAATTATAAGAATAAGGGAAACTGGAAGGTTCTTGGTCAGTGCCATTAATGCATTGAAGAAAGGCACTGAAAGACTGAAAAAGACCGAAGGCGATGAATCATCAATTGAAAACCAGAGGGACTCTTTTGACAATATACGGAGCCTCATCTTCTGCAGCCAGAGACAAAAGAAGTTGCCATTCTGGCCGAGGGTCCGCTTTGTCATCAGAACAGCATTGCTCTAAAGAAGGTGGAGTTCTCAGTTACTGTTAGTTTGCTTTGCCAAGATCAAGAACCTGTTTGGGAAGGAGTGAGGCCCTGAGACTTAGATGAGGGACATATGGGTAGATACACACGGAAATGCTGAACACCTATGTCCCTCTGGGCCTGCAGATATGACCCACGCTCCACTGTTCGAGGCCAGCATTCTCCCTGTACTTGAAAGTGGGGCTGAGTCCCTGACCTGTAAGGCAACATTTGCCCATCTCAGGATCTATTTCCTTCTCTTTCCTCCTGGTTGCCAGAAAAATAACTAGAATAAAGTCACTATATTACCTGGCTGGAGAACGTTGGGTTCGCTAAAGGTGGAAAGAGATTATAAGGTAAAGGAAGCATAGGACCTGGCCAACAAATCCCAGCAGGATCCTGTAGTATATATACATGGACCTAGATTTTCAGGGCTCAAGGGGGAAGAATATAAGTTGGATAAGGGATATATTGATATGGGAAGACTCTCCCATGATAGAAGATTTAACACCCTAGTAAGGACAGGCTGATAAGGTGCTAGGATGATTTTTTAAAAATATTTTTATTGTTAAATCTTAACATATAAACACCCACACATGGTGTACAATCAATGGCTCACAAAATCATCACATAGTTGTGCATTCATAACAAGATAATTTTTCAAGAACATTTGTATCACTTCAGAAAAAGAAGTAAAAAGAAAAAAGAAAAAAAAAATTCACACATACCATACCCCTAACCCCTCCTTCTCATTGACCACTAGTATTTCCATCTACTCAATTTATTTTATTTAACCTTTGCCACCCCCATTATTTGTTAATTCTCCATCCATATTTTTTACTTATCTGTCCATACCCTAGATGAAAGGAGCATCAGACACACAGTTTTCACAATTACACATTCACATTGTAAAAGCTGTATCATTATACAATTCTCTTTAAGAATCAAGGCTACTGACATGGCAAGTGAACCCACTGCCCTCCCCGCTCCCCCACATGGGACGTGACTCCCAGGGGTGTAAGTCTCCCTGGCAATGTGGGACAGATATCCCAGGATGAGCTGGGACCCAACATCAAGGGATTGAGAAAAACTTCTTGACCAAAAGGGGGAAAAGAGAAATGAGACAAATAAAGTTTCAGTGGCTGGGAGATTTCAAACAGAGTCGAGAGGTTATCCTGGAGGTTATTCTTATGCATTATATAGATATCCCTTTTCAGTTTATGGCATATTTGAGTGGCTAGAGGGAAGTACCTGAAACTGTAAAGCTGTGTTCCAGTAGCCGTGCTTCTTTAAGATGATTGTATAATGATACAGCTTTTACATAGTGACTGTGATTGTGAAAACTGTGTGTCTGATGCTCCCTTTATCTAGGGTATGGACAGATGAGTAAAAAATATGGATAAAAAATAAGCAAATAATAGGGGGAACAAAGGTTGAAATAATTGGGTAGATGGAAATACTAGTGGTCAATGAGAGGGAAGGATTAGGGGTATGGTATGCATGAGTTTTTTCTTTTTCTTTCTTTATCTGAAGTGATGCAAATGTTCTAAAAAATGATCATGGTGATGAATACACAACTATGTGATGATATTGTGAGCCACTGATTGTACACCATGTATGGAATGTTTGTATGTTAAGAAAGTTTGCGTTTGTATGTTGGTTTATCAATTAAAAAAAAAAGTATTGGCAAAGTCACTTGAGGAATGGGGGGAAAATATGGAACTATTAAACTTTACCACCAAGGAAATCCTGGATACTTTCAAACATTAGGGACACCCAAATTAATAGGCTAAGCACTAGATCTTGAGGCTTGTTCTTGTGAAACTTATGTATGTAGCGGGGAAGCTTAGCCTACCTATAGGTATGCCTAAGAATCATCTCTGGAGGACCTCTTTTGTTGCTCAGATGTGGCCTCTCTCTCTCTCTCTCTCTCTCTCTCTCTCTAAGCCCAACTCTGCAAGTGAAACCATTGCCCTCCCCACTATGTGGGACATGACATCCAGGGATGAAAGTGGGGAGATGACTCCCAGGGATGAGCTTGGCCCTGCCTGCACTGTGGGATCAACAATGCCATCCTGACCAAAAAGGGGAAAAGAAGTGTAAGAAATAAAGGATCAGTGGCTGAGAGAGTTCAAATAG
The DNA here is from genome assembly GCA_004026745.1 of Myrmecophaga tridactyla. Classification (NCBI taxonomy): domain Eukaryota; kingdom Metazoa; phylum Chordata; class Mammalia; order Pilosa; family Myrmecophagidae; genus Myrmecophaga; species Myrmecophaga tridactyla. The sequence goes on from PVIY010042469.1 coordinate 14,006, forward strand.
AGTCAAGAAGCTACTCTGGTGGCCACTCTTATGCAAGCTTCAGTTAGAGATTGCTACCTATCACAACTCACCAACCCGCAACTAAACCATTCCTGCCAATCCTAAAGAATATCTAGGGCATTATATAAGATTCTATAAAGGTTCCATGCATTAGGGTAACTTTCTGGAAACCTATACCCTTCAGATGGGTCCTGAAATGCAGAGGGCCCAGCCTCTCCAGAACATCAACTAGTTCCATCCGCTTATCCCATATCATCGACAGCCCCTTCCAACATGAAAAAGCTAGAATGGGCATAGCCCAAATACCCTTAAAGAGTAGGAGAAAGATCAAGGGTGATGGTGGAGTTATACAGAGAAGGCCAAGTTTAACAAATGAGCATGATTGCTGAATCATTATATTGATATTTCTTTTAGGCTCTAGTACCTTGGAACAATCAGAAGTAAAACCTAAAATTGTGGAAATGTAACCGATACCAAACTCTGAAATCTGTTCTACAACTAATTGTTGCAATGTACTTTGAAATTTATTGCTTATATATATATATATATATATATATATGTTATTTTTCATAAAAAAAGAGAAAATGGAGAATAACAGAGAGGACAGGATTTAAGAAATGAATATGCCTGCTGAACCAGTATATTAATATTTCTTTTGGTTGTCAATGTCTTGGAGCAGCTAGAAGAAAAAATGAAAAATCATGGAACTGTCACCCATACCAAACTTTAAAATATGTTCTGTAACTACTTGTTGAGACACACTTGGAAATTTATTGCTTTTTTGTATATATGTTATATTTCACAATAAAAAAATTTTTTAAAAAAGAAACAAGGCTATGGAAACACAGCTCAACAGTTTCAGGTACTTCCCTTTAGCCACTCTAATACATCATAATCCAAAAAGGGATATCTATATAATGCGCAAGAATAACCTCCCGGATAACCTCTCGACTCTTTTGAAATCTCTCAGCCACTTACGCTTTGTCTCATGTCTCTCTTCTCCTTTTGATCAAGAAGTCTCTCTCAATCGCTTGATGCTGGGTCCCGGCTCATCCGGGGATTTCTGTCCCACGTTGCCAAGGAGAGTTACGCCCCTGGGAGTCATGGCCCATGTAGGAGGGAGGGCAGTGAGCTCACCTGCCGTGTCGTCTTAGAGAGAGACCCCAAGCTAGGATGGTTTTTGAAAGGCTGGAGAAAATGATAGCTCATTCTAATTGAAAGAGAAATGCTAGAACTGCTATTAGTAGTAGAAGATTTCAAAAAGTTCAGAGGAATGGGTGAGTTGTAGTTGAGAAGTGCAAAGCCAATAATTTACCAAATACCTCCTAGGAGAGGACAGTTGGTCATTACAGACTCGACCTAAGTACTAGCCCCAATTGCAGCTATGCCAGGACTCCTTGCTAAAGCAGGTGAACAGGACTCAGGTGCATAGTATGCGGCCACTGATCTAGTGAATGCATTCTTTTTCACCCCTATAAGAAAGAGAAGCAGAAAACATTGCATTCACTTAGGATAGACAATGGTCTACATTTAGCTCTTGTTCCAGGATTATGTTAATTCTCCCACCCTCAGTCATAGTATAGGCTGAAGGGACCTGCATCATCTGGACATTCTGTAGAATGTCATATTGATTGACTATTTTGATGACATAATATTAATTGGACCAGATGAACAAGAAGTGGCAGGAGCCTCAGTAAGGCATGCTTCCAGAGGGTGGACAGAAAAAACCTATATAGATCTAGGGGTCCACAACATCACTGAGGTCTTCAGGGAGTTAATGGTCTTGTGCAAGCCTGGACATCTCCAAAAAAAAACAGAAGAAAGTGTTGCTTCTCATATTTCCACCATTAATACAAAAACACAACATCTGTAGATCTCTGCTAACTCTGGAGAAAACAAATTCTAGACTGGGAATACTGCTCTGACTCATGACATGAAAGGCTGCCAACTTTGGGGCCCAGAGCAGCAGAGCTCTGCAACAGTTCCCTGCTGGGGTACAAGCAGCCCTGCCATTTGGACTAGAAGACCAGCAGATCCTATGGAACTAGAGGCATCTGTGATGTCCACAAAGGCTTTGGCACCCAAATAGGACAGACACAATGTAGACTTCTAGGATTTTGGAGGAAGGTCATGCCAAGTGCACTGGAGAATGACACACTCTATGAAAACAGCTTCTGGTGTTACAGGGCCCTGGTGGAGGCAAAGCACCTAACCAGTGGCCATCAGGTGACCACATGGCCAGAGCTGCCTGTCATGAGCTGGCTATCATGAACCACCACGTTTCCAAGAATTTCCTCCAAACTGAGCTACCCAGCTTTCTTTCACTGCATTGTCATTGCATGTCACTGCATTGCCCTGGGTCTCTCTTGGATGCTTCCTTATTTGTCTATCAATGTTCCTCCCATTTCACGTCATCAGCCCAGAACACACATTTCCTTCTGAAGGTGGTTAGAGACAAGGGTAACAGGACAACCCTCACCTCCATCTCATGTTTCAGATAGCAGACTTAGTGGCTGCAAGAGTTTCCCTGAAGTGTAGTCCGTGAACCATTGGGGGTCAAGGTCAATCAAATGGTCTGCAGCTGGTTGGAGGTTTCCAAGGAAAAAAACATGGAATTATTTTATTCACAAATTTGAAAAGCAAAACTGGCTATGATTTCCACCATGCTCTTGATAATTGTCACATTTTTCATATTGTGCATGTACTGCAAAGTCTGACTTTAGTTGATCTGCCATGGCAGTGTGTCTCAGGGGATATATTTGCATGTCATTTATAGGGTTTTAGTTATTACTTTTGTGATGTGTAATATCCTAAACCCAAATAATAAGTCAATGATTCAAAAGTGGCTCATTAAAGCTTGAAAGGAGTGATGAAATCGTAATCCAAATGCTACAAATGAGAACTGTTATAAAAGTAAATAGTGAACAAGAATCTACAAAAATGTAAATTTGTAAGAGCTGGGACACATCTGGTGATCTCTCTCACACAGGCAGCTGAAAATGAGATGGATAAATAGTAAATATAATGTTGAATATCTGAAATTAGACTTCAGTGGAACGGTGATCTATTCCATCTTAACCCCAGCGTGTTGTGTGTTATGAAGCCTTGTCAAATAGTGACCTGAAGCCACCAAGATTTTCACATGATTTTCAAACAAGCCCAGTGACCTCTCTAGTAAAGCATTAGAGCAAACCATTAGAACTTTTTTCCCCCAGAACAAGAGCAAAATGAGGCTTTCCAGGACAAAATGGATGGACTGTTTTTCACTAAACATGGAAGGAAAAACAAAACTACAGAGGCAGCACTTAAGATTACACTCTTCTTAGTAAAAAATACAAGTAACATGATCTGCAAAGCTTGTAAAGCAGCTGTGTTATTAACGATACACATTCCTCTCTGGGAGAATGCAGACCTGGCTTTGGGCAAATTTCCTTTATCAAATGGCAGTGTTGGACATCACATAATTTTAATGGCACAGCTTATGCAAAAACAGCTTAGTTTTAAGAGAGCCCGCTGGTTTATACTCATCATTAACAATTGTAATTTTTTTTTGCTCCTCCAAGGGTAGGTTTTGAATATTACAGATATTTAACATATTGCCATCGGAACAGACCGCATAAGATCTTAGAAGTGGTTTCAAGTGGCCTAATTAATGACATGAAGAAATGGTTTTATCTCATCTCTCTTTTCAAAAATTATGCAAGCTCATGTAGTAAAATCAGTGATGTGTCGAGCCCAAAATGTACTTGACATGTGTGCGATTCATAGATGAGAGAAATATGCTCTAGTTTTGTCACTAAAAATGCACACTTCAGGAAAAAAAAAGATTCTTTGTTTAGTGATTATTTTGTGAATCATGACATGAATGGAAAAGGTGAGTTGGCAATGGCTGCAAGGGAGCGCCAGTTATTTTTGCAGGTAGAAAAGTCGTTCCTCCAGCAGTGAAAGGGGTTGTGCCTGAAAACCAATTCACACTTGTTTCCTATTGTTGTTTTTTTCCAGCATTTTTGGCAATTTTAGCTATCGTCCCCCAATATCCCTTCTCGCCTTCTCTCTCATAATAATTTTTAGCTGGAACACCTGACCACCTATTTTAAAACCACGTTTCCCAGCCTCCCTTTCAGCCAGGCATGGTCATGTTGTCAGAGGACAAGGGTGGTGAGTTTTCTGCCCAATGTGCTCAATGACCAATTCCTGAGACACCAGGATTCCAAAGAGAGAAAGAGTTTATTGGTAAGTGCAAAGCAGGAGATCAGGGGGCCTATCACCCCCAAAATCTGTCTCTCTGAACTGCAGTAATTTTGATAGTTTTATGGTATCTAAGGACGGACAGGTTGTAGGATAATGAGCACAATGGCTCCAGGTGATGTAATTAGAGGGGATGTATTTGTAGACCACACTTAGTCACAGGACACACGGGAGAAAATGGCAGACTTAATATGATGATGGGCATGATTTTTAGTGTTATAATGATGTTTAAGTCACTTACAGGATAAAGTCTAAGCTTCAGCACGTGCCAGATGGGCCCCCAAATTGTTAGATCCAGTTTTATCAAGATAACTTTGAAACTGGGGTGGGTTAGTTCTGGCCCTTCCTTAATAAACATTTAGGGCTGTCTCTAGTGGTCAATAGACTCCAAGGTTTGAAAAATAGGATAAAATGGAAACAAGTGAGAATACAAGATAGAGGCTATCCAATCATTATCAGAGATCAAGGCAGCTGGATTACAGTTCAGAGATTTCCCTCTGTCTGCTCTAATAGACCAGAAAGAAAAAAAAAGGAATATCTATATAATGATTCAGTCATCATAATCATCCCTTCAATCCTAACTGCTTGGTTACAATGTGACTAGGTTCTGGCCAATGGGATGTGAAGTGAAGAATGACTTTCAGGTAGGGAGGGGGCAGGCCTTTTCTCACCACTTTCCTCCAACCACTGTTCGGAACCTCATGGAGTTGTGAGCCACCTTGGATCATGCAGATGAGGACAAGACCTTAGGGTAGTAGAAAAATAAGATAGAAGGAGGACAACCTCATGGAGAAGAACCATTTTTCCAGCCCTGGACAGTCTGCCTCTGGACTGTTACAAGAGAGACAGAGAAATAAACTAACTGTCTTGTTTAAGCCACTGTTATTCTCAGTCTCTGTAATAAATGACTGAACCTAAGTCCTACCCAAAACAGTGTTACAGGAAAGAATGAAAACTGTGCCGTGACCCAGTCCCATTCACTGGACATACTCCTCTCCAAACTGCTATGCAAAGACAGGGCAGCAAGTTCAAGATTCACTTTCCCTCTCCCCTGAGATATTCTAGATTTGCAGGGAAAAAGTTTCCCACAGGAAATTTTTGAAAAGAGGGACGAGATAAAACCATTTCTTCATATCATGGATAATGCCACTGCAGGCCACTTCTAAGATCTTAAGTAGCCTGCTCAGAGAGCAGTGTGTTCAACATCTGAATTTCCAAGATATCATCCAACCATCACAGAGTTTACTGTTGAGTATCAAGGTAGCAGAATTTTTTGAGGCCAAACTGCAGTGCAAATGCTCCATTTTAAGAGTTTGATTCTTTCTCAACACTTAGTGATTTTGTCCATGAGCAGGAGAAAGGAATCGATGACATATTATTAAGAATATTTAAAAACCATATCCAAATATTACATCAGAACTTAAAGAATTCTTTCCGAGGTCAAATTCCACCAAACGGGGGATTCTGGCTCAATTTATCACCCTCTCCCGAGGTGAAATGTTCAATCTTCTGACTTGTGGAAGTTTTGTACCTGCTGGCCTAGTGTCAGAGAGGGCAGTAGGGAGTCTTCCAGGCGAAATAGCTCTGTGATTTTTGGATTCTTGTTTGGTTTGAATCCAAAACCATCTGACAGAGCCGCCAAACATTTGCTGCCATTTCTCATAACCTATAATTGTGGCTTAGGATTTTCTAATTTAGTATAAATAAGGAGTAAGAAAAGAAACTAACAGGATGTGAAAAGTCCTTATGACTCTTTGGGGGCATAGATGTGTTGGAGAAAAATTTCATACAGTATCATCCCTCTCATTGATATGAAGCAATTCATATTAATTTTTACAAAGTTGCAAATTTTGTCATTTTAGAAATACGATGTTCTTTTTTAGTTTGCTGAAAGTTAATACTTGATGTGTGAGCTCAGTGCCCATTAAGGGACTGCTGATGCTAACTTCCCTACTGCCTAAGATGGCTGTATTCTACAGCAGGTAAAGAATTTCCTAAAGGGAAGCCAGAGGGGCCTCTAAAACCCTGCTTGTCCAGTGTAGACCTACCTGTGCCAGTCCAGTGGGCACCTCATCTCAGCCTCCCTCATAGACACAGCAGGTCACAAGCTCACGCCTATATAACGTCCCATTTGCTCCAGTCCAAGTCCAGTGAGGAAGACACGTCTTTCCATGTCACAGACAAGGACTCAGAAACCTGGGAAGCTTCTCCCCAGAGCCATCCAACTTGAGGGGGAGGGTCTAGGAAAGAAACCTAAGACTTTTTGCAGCCCCCGTCCCCCAAATGCTCTACCCCTCCCCAACACTTAAATATCTTTATAACCACCTAAAGTACAGGACGGCCACAGTTGATTTAGGATTTAGCAGGCCCCATTCTTGCATAATCTAGACGCTCAGCACAACCCTATTAGATAGCACTATGGTTAGCTCTCCTTTACAAGCAAGGACCCTGAGGCTCAGAGTTAAGGAACTTACTTGCCCTTTGTCACGTTACTAGTAGGTGGCACTATCGGTCTGAGAAGCCAAAAGTCTGGGCTTTTAACCTTCACCACAAACCGCCATCGAATTAGGCTCGGGGCTCTTCGCCCACTGAAATCTCTCCATGGATGGATTTGTATCTGAACTGCGCTCTCCTTCCCCCCGCCTCGCCCCCTCCGGGCATCACCAGCCTGCCTATCCTCTCCCTGCCCCGGCC
>PVIY010042470.1:0-20951 GCA_004026745.1 Myrmecophaga tridactyla
GGCTTTTAACAAGGGGAATTTAATGAGTTGCTAGTTTACAGTTCTAAGGCTGAGAAAATGTCCCAATTAAAACAAGTCTATAGAAGTGACCAATCAAAGGCATCCAGGGAAAGATACCTTGGTTCAAGAAGGCCGATGAAGTTCAGGGTTTCTCTCTCAAGTGAGAAGGCACATGGCGAACACAGTCAGGGCTTCTCTCCCAGCTGGAAGGGCACATGACGAATACAGCGTCATCTGCTAGCTTTCTCTCCTGGCTTCCGGTTTCACAAAGCTCCCCGGGAGGCGTCTTCCTTCTTTATCTCCAAAGGTCGCTGGCTGGTGGACTCTCTGCATCTCATGGCTACATCGTTCTGCTCTCTCTGAATCTCTTTCTCCAAAATGTTTTCTCTTTTATAGGACTTCAGAAACTAATCAAGACCTACTCAAATGGGTGGAGACATGCCATCCCCTAATCCAGTTTAACAACCATTCTTAACTAAATCACATCAACCAGGGAGATGATTCAATCACAGTTTCAAACATACAGTATTGACTAGAGATTATTCTACCTTTATGAAATGGGACTTACGTTAAAACATGGCTTTTCTTAGGGGGTATACTTCCTTTCAAACCAGCACACCCACTGTGGTGCAAAGTAAACTGTTGAGTGAGGAGCCATCATTTCAGTCTTAAATGTGCACTTGTAATGTCACATTTTGTAAATGGTCATTGCTTTAGACAAGAAGATTGACTCCCACTATGGAATAACAGCCTTAGAAGCAGTGACAGAAGATATAGCATGATAGAAGTTATTCCTGCTACCGTCCATAGTAGAATGCCTTAGAGGCAGTGAGTTCTCCGTTACTCCACAGCAAGAACCATGGTGGAGGTGCCTGCGTTTGCCTGAACTAAATGACCTTTATGTTTCTTTCAGCTAAAAGATTCTGGAATTGGGTGATTTAATTAATTAATTAACATACTTTTTAATTGTGGTAACATTTATACAACATAAAATTTCCCGTTTTAATTTTTTAAATATAAAAATGTATATTAATGATTGCATAATCTTTACAAATTATTGTTAATGAGAAATATTAATGAAAGTCGGCTGCCAAAGCATTTAGTCTCTTTTGGAATATCAAGGTGAATTCCTTCAAAATAATACAGGAACCTTCTTTTACTTTTCCCTTGTTCTTTTAGCTTCTCAGTCCTACAAATCTTTTGAAGAGTTTGGGAGTATTCACTTATACTAGCTTGTCTGTTACTCAGGTTCATTTTAACCCTTGTTGCGTATACAATTTATTGGTATTAATTATATTCACAGTGCTGTGCTACCATAAACACCACCTACTGCCAAGACTTTTTCAACACCCAAAACAGAAACTCTACCCATTAGGCATTAACTCCTTATTCTCCTTCTCCCATCCCTGCCTCTGGTAGCCTGTAGTCTGTTTTCTGTCTCTGTGAATTTGCATATTCTGATTATTTCATATAAGTGAAGCATACAATATATGTCCTTTTGTGTCTGACTTATTTCAGTCAATGCGATGTCTTAGAGGTTCATCCATGTTGTAGCATTTATTAGAACTTCATTCCTTTTTATGACTTGATTGTATTTATATACTATTCATCTGTTGATGGACACAGGTTGCTCCCACCTTCTGGCTATTGTGAAAGATACTGTTTTGAATATTGGGCTACAAATATCTGAGTTAATACTTTCACCTCTTTTGTGTATATACCCAGGAGTGGGATTGTCAGGTCATACAGTAATTCTGTCCTTTACTTTCTGAGAAACCTTGGCTGATTTAGTTTAAAAGACTCAGCATTCTAAAATCTTGTCCTTCTGATGCCTAACCTATGGCAAATCACAGATCTTGTCTCCATTTTGTAGTTCAGCTGAACGACAGTCATAATTAAGCTTTTTGACAGAGGGATAGGCTCTGTCTTCTCCTTTTGGATCTACAGTTAATATTACAGTACTTGGGATATATTATAGGCATTCATAAATATTTATTGAATGTTTATATATACCTAGGTAAAATATTCAAGTAAAAAGAAATCTTCTGTATGATATTTATACTTTATAAATATTTATGCTTTATAAATATAAATATTTATGCTTTATAAATGTTTTATAAATATTCAACCTTTCTTTTTAAAAAAAAAAAAAAAGAGTAACAAGCAGTAGAACAGAGAGTGAAGGAAATATTCATTTAGTTTGGGTGACCTGGAAGGCTTCTTGGAAAAGTAACATTTGAGCTGAGACTGGAATGATGGAAAGAACTAGCTGTGTGAAGAAGCTCTGGGTCACAAACCATCCAGGCAGGAGAAACAGCAAATGTAAATGCCGGAGGGTGGCTTGGGAGGTTGGGACATTTTCAAGGAATGGCAGGAAAGAAGGGGGAGAGCGGTAGGTAGGGAAGGAGGCAGAACCAGTTCACTCCGAGCTCTGTAGTCCGTGGCTTCATCCTAAGTGCCTTAGGGAGTCAATCAGAGGCTTTTCACAGAGGAGTGACATGAGCACATTTTTATTTTTTTAAAAATTGTTCCGATTTCTCTGTGGACAATGGGCTTTGTAAGGTTCAAGCACAGAGCGACCAGTGAGACGAGTGGACCATGGTCATTGCCATGGGCAGGATGTCAGATATGGGACATATTTGGCTGTATATCCAGCCCGACTTTCTCATTAATTATAAGAGGGTGCTGAGGACATGAGGATTATTCATAGCTTCTATTCTCCTAGGAACTAGTATTTATTTGAGGACTTTTTTTGCCCTTTTTTTGTGAAGATGAGTTGAATGAAAAGACAACTGAAAATAATGAACAACGAGAAGAAATCATTCGCCTCAAACAAGAGAAAAGTTGCCTGCATGATGAATTGGTTTTTACTGGTGAGTATAGATAACTAGTTTAAGTGATTAAATAGTTATATATTTGTAACCCGGACTTTTTAAGGTATTACTATGAGAGGCTAAAGCAGAATAATGCTTCTCAAAACAATTTTTTGATGGTTTTTTTTGTTGTTGTTGTTTTGTTTTTTTAACACCCTTTGAGAGATGGTGGACAGACAAGGCAGAGAATTTTAAAACTGTAATCATGCTTTCCACTTAACCCTGTTACTTCTTGAGTAAAATGAGGAGCCATGGTCTCTTCCTTTTGGATTGTGTAACTGTGCTTCTCTCTAAAAACATAATATTGGTGCTTAAAAATTCTTTAAGAAAGAATCTTGTGACTTGATTAAGGTAGAATGTTTATAATTTTGTAAATACCTGTAAAAATTAGGAATTCAACATTTTTCCAGTTTTGCACTTAAAGATTTCCTATTAATTATTGCAGTTGTGAAAATAATTATGAGCTTTATCACATTAGTGTGACCCTAAAATGTGAATGTTGGATGAATTTTTCTTGATTTAAAATAAGTTTCTCAATAATGTTTAACTTATGCCCCCCTCTGATAATATAAAAATCTTATTCTACCTTCCCCTCACCCTGGATGGATTACACCATGTGCTCTGCCCACCCCTAGTACCTCAGTTTCCCCTGGGGAAAGCCTCTCCTTTCTCCACCCCCAACTGGAAATCCGTGATATGCCGATCTTCTCTGTATCCCTCCTAGCCAAGAAGTATTTACTGAGCTTAATTTCTGTAGTTTGTATTGTAAAAATCCTAGATTTGCACAAGGTTGGTAAAGATCCAAACAGAAAATTAAATTAATATAGCTTTTTTTCTGCATAGCTCATGTCTGTCCTCAATCCTTCTCCTTCTATAAATTGAAGGGAAAATATACAGATTACATTAAGAAACTTTCGAATAAGGTGGAATTCTTAATTTTAATTTCCTGTGACTAAAGATTGGGGAAGTACAGTTTTCTACCACTAGTGGTCTCTATTTCCATTATTTCTAGGATTGTTGTATCTCAAAGTAACTACTTGTTCTATTACTGAAAATGTAATATACTTGTAGCTTTACAGTTGAATCAGTCTTTGGGGCGACATTTATGTCTTGGGCCCTCTGCTAGTTCCTGAGGAGCTTATAAGGCCTTTGGAAAATTTAGTCCTATACAAACGTATGAATAAGATGTCATGGCAGGTCAGAGGAAGGAATAGTTAAGGCTGTAGTATAGTTTAGCAATCTCCTTTAGTTTTGAATCATCTCTTTATATTCATGCATCCTATTATGTGTCACTAAGTGACGTATATGGAATTTTTTAGGTAATGCTATATTAAACTACTTTGTGAAATAAATTATTTTTATCATTTCCTAAGCTGATTTCTTGAACATCTTTACTATTGAAGAAATCTCATATTATAGTCTCCAAACAATTTCTATAAGTTTAAGTAAATTAAGTCTAAAAGGAATTTTTAAAGGTTCAACCTGATAATATGGTGTCAGGTACTATGACTAAAAATTAACACATTTTATTTGAAGTTAGAAGATGTCTTAAAATTTTACTTTTCTTTTTTCACTGTTTTTCCCTTTTATTGAATGGAAGTACTTCACATAGGCTTAGAAATATGTTTCATTTGTCCATATTGTTTATAAGGGGGTTGCAAATAAAATGATCCTACATTTCTGTGGGTCTCTGCACTCCTGTCAGTGAGGCCTTGCTTGATTGAGTGGCTTGCCCAGGGTTTCCCAGTCAATAAAATGCAGGGCTTTGGCCAGTCTTCGGCAGGGTCTGGACTTGCCCTTTCCCAGTGTGCCACCTTTCTTAGGCTGCTTTCTCGTGGAGATGTCAGCACGGAGTCCTGTACCTCCTGTTTGCCCTTTGTACCTCCATCCTTTACCCCTTATGAAAATAGGCTGACTTGAGGCAGTTTTATCTCTCAACCATGAAGAAAACTGTCTGAATTAGGGAAATATTTATATTTACAGTAGAGTTGCATCTTATGGAACAATAGCTTATTTTAAACTCAGAGATAAAAACAAAGTTTAAATTTATTTAAAATTACCGTTGGGTACCAGAGGAAGTAGTTAGCTTTTGTTTAGGGGCCATGTTTTATCCCAAACAGTGGTCTTTAAACACTAAGACTATATACTCAGCATGTCAAGATATAGTTATTATGAGGGGTATGTGGGATTATGGTCAGCTATTTTTTCTTTGTGCATATAACTGAATTCATGTAAACTAAATGCAACTCTACATCCAGGACACATGACCACTGTATTTATATGTTTTTGTTATGGTGCTGACTTGTCTTATGCAAAGAAAGAAATTGAGAATTAAAGAAGAAAAAAGTAGTAGTTCACATCTGGCACCATGGCTTTCAATGTGCTTTTGTTCAAGTTCTAAATTTTGTGCACAAAAATGGTATTTAAAAGTAAGATGCTGTTACACACCCACATGGGAAGGAGCTGAGCTTTAAGCGTGTTCTGGCAGTAGGGTGGCAATGCATAGAACCATTCTCCCTTTTAATTTACCTGCTGCCTGTTGCCACCACCAAACACTGCATAATTGCTGTCTAGGTCAATTGCAGGCGGCAGCAAAGTACAAGGCTTTGTGCTTAACAGTTTCTGTGATGTTCCAAGTGTACAGTGACAATAAATATGTATATTGTTTCATCCATGTGAAATGGGTATTTTATGAAAGATCCATAGATGTTAGTTGTAAACTTTTATTTAGATTGCATCAGACTACGTTTAGTTTGAACTTTTATAAAGGCATTGACTTTTTTTAAGTGAAACGTTTATTCTTGACTTCTTGGTCCTATGTGAATCAAGTTATTTTGCTTAAGCATGCTATTAGTATTTTTTCTGGTACAAGTTCTTACCTAGTACCATAGATTCTTTCATTTGCCAAGGTCTACAGCTATTTAAAAAATAGTTGATTTCCCATACTCCAACTCTGGTAATACCGCATTGTCCACGTTTCAGCAAAATGTTTATAGCCTTTGTAAAAGAATGAAGATAAGAATAACACCTCTTTTTTCTTTTTTTCCCACTTGTGTGTGTTATTATGTATATTGAAGAGAATTCTAATTCTTACCTATCAGATGAAAAGAATTTTTGAGAAATACAAAGTCTTTAAAGGAATGTTGGCTTTTATTAAAATGAAAATATGGTTTGCTACCTATGGGAGCATCTCACAGGCACAAATATTTTTGGTTATTGAAAATACTTAAGAAGGGCCTGATGATGAGATTATTTACCTTCATAAGGGCAAAATAGTGCTTTTTCCCCCTTGTAATGTTAATTATTTCTGTTGATAAAGGTAGTATATTGTTTGGATGTTTACAGTGATAATGTATTCATACATTACTTGTGTAATGTAACACAATTAAAAATAAAAGTAATACATTGTTACAGAGATTTGGAAACCATATACCTTTCCAAAATTAAAAAAAGAGGAGGAAAAATTGTGTTTTATCCTTCCATCCAAAAATAATCGTTGTCGGTACTTCGTTATATTTGCTCTCACACGTTTTTCTACGAATGTGTACTTGCAAATTCACACATATGATTTAAATAATAGAGTTGATAACAAATTTTGAATCCTTTTTTTGACTTAGCGTTAATATATTGTGAATGTTTTCCTATTTGATGAAAGATCTAGCCAGTATCCCAGACTATAGAGTTTTTCCCAGGTAGCTGTTCTGCAATTTTAAAATCCAGGAGTGAGAAAAAAAAAAGTCTTAGCTGAGCATTAAAGTGTTGGAAATATAGAGACTTGTACTGATATGGCGATGAAAAAATGTTTTAATATTATTTGTTCTCAAATAGTAGAGAGAGAAAAGAGGAAAGACGAGTTACTTGATATTGCAAAGTCAAAGCAGGAGCGTACAAACACTGAACTGCATAATCTGAGACAGGTATGTCCCTAACTATACCTCTGAAACTATAGGGGGGAAAGTATTTGTTTATTAAATTAGGAAAAATTTATGACTTGGTTTCATTTTTGATGCTTTTGGAGTCTTAACTACATTAGACTTATATTTAGCATCAGCAGATGGGATGTTATTAAAGGTTAGGAGACTCATACTGACAGATCTTTGTGCTAACACAGGAAAAATAAAAGCAAACATATTGAACACATTTTTCTAGTCACTGATCTGACTGTTTTAGGGTTTGAAGGTGCCAAATTAAAAGTTCTCAATTTATGAGGCAGGCAACTAGGTGAATGAACCAGAGGATAATATGTTGAATGTAATGTCCAAAATAAAAAACAAATATCCCCTCACACATATGGCTAATTATAATATACAAACTCTGAGAATTGAATTTGAGAGCATAGGTTATCAGAATAAGGCCTATTATAAAGGCTTCTGGATTGTAAAGTTCTTATAGCAGTCACATCTGTTCCAGAGTTGTAACCGTTATTTCTAAATTCTGAGATGCTAAGCTCGTTGTGTATAACCTGGTTGTTCCCTGGAACTTTGAGTATTTGGGTGACACCTGAGACTCAGAGTTAGAGCTCTGAAGCTATGAAAGTCAGCATTACCCCAAATAGCAACTGTTAAAAAAGGTGAAAAAGTCATCAGATTTCAACTAGAGATATGAATGAAGCTGATGTGGGTAGGACTAAGGCAAATCAGAATGCAGGGTAAAGGATGATATGATCTATATTTTAAAACTTCAACTTCTTTGTGAGAACAAAGAAGAGATGTTCATTTGGTGCAACATTTATATTTTCGGAAGTGAATTATCTTATTTAACTTGTATGGTCAGTTTATTTGAACACCATAATTACATGGAATCTTTAATATGGAGTAAGATCTTCTGGGTTTATAAAGGTCGGTGTGATTCCCCAGTACATCCCAGAGTAATTTAGGAAGAGAATGAAAAAGTATTTTCAAAGTCACCTTGAGGGACTAAGGAGAAAGGAGGAAATATTAAACTTCCCCATCTGGGGAACCCCTGGTATTCTCGCAAGCATTGGGGACAATCAGTTTAATAAGTCGAGTCCTCAATCGTGGGTCTGACCCCTATGAAACTTACTCCTGGAAAGAAGAAGAAGCTAAGTCTACTTATAATTATGCCTGAGTCACTCCCAGAGAACCTCTTTTATTGCTCAGATGTGGCCTCTCTCTAAACCAACTCTTCAGGTGAACTCACTGTCCTCCCCCCCAACGTGGGACATGACTCCCAGGGGTATAAATCTCCCTGGCAACATGAGACCTGACTCCGGATGATCTGGGACCTGGTGTCATGGGACGGAGAAATCCTTCTTGTCTAATAGAGGGAAAAGAGAAATGAGACAAAAAAGTTTCAGTGGCTGAGAGATTCCCCAAAGAGTTGAGAGGTTTTTCTGGAAGTTATTCTTATACATTATTTAGATATCTCTTTTTAGTTTTTAGTGTATTTGAATAGCTAGAAGGAAATACCTGAAACTGTTGAACTGTATTCTAAAAGTAGCCTTGATTCTCAAAGACGATTGTATAACTATATATATAGCTTTTATAGTATAACCATGTGATTGTGAAAACCTTGTGGCTGACCCTTCCATTATCCAGGGTATGGACAGATGAGTAAAAAAATAAGGACAAAAAAATGAATAAATAATAGGGGGTGGGAATAAGGAATAAAAAAATTGATAAGAGTGCAATGCTAGTGGTCAGTGGCAGGGAAGGATATGGGGCATGGGATGTTATGGGAGTTTTCTTTGTTTCTGGAGTGATGTGAATGTTCTAAAAATGATCATGGTAATGAATACACAACTGTGTGATGATTTTGTGAGCCATTTATTATATACTTTGGGTAGATTGTTTGGTGCATGAAGATATCTCAATAAAAATATTTTTTAAAAACTGCTCAATGTAGTTTTGCTGTTACATTTTACATTGATTTATCAATATCTGTGCACAGATTTATGTAAAGCAACAGAGTGATCTTCAGTTTCTTCATTTCAATGTGGAAAATTCTCAGGAATTAATACAAATATATGACTCAAAGATGGAGGAGTCAAAGGCTCTGGAATCCAGGTAATCTTAATAAGATACTATTTATATGATCTTGTATTTTGCTCCATTATTCAGTTAATATTAAAATTGAGTACTTATTATGAGCCAGTACCTGTTACTGTTCCCTATCTAGTAGGGAATAGATACATGTAAACTAATAATATCATTATAATCCTAGGTTGTAATAAGCCTGATCTTTTTGGAACTTGAGGCATCATCCTAATTTAGTCACTTGATATAAGTAAATATATTAGTGTTATCTGTTGGGTAAAAGGCCTTGAATTAGAGTAGAAACTATAGAGATAATAAATTCATTTGCTCAGCAAATGTTTATTTTATACTCACCGTGTTCTAGATACTAGGCTAGAAATGGGGAATATAAAGATTAATAGAACATAGTTCTTAGCTGTAAGAAATAAAGCCAAAAGGCAGGCCACGGTGGCTCAGCAGGTAAGAACACTTGCCTGCTGTGCCCGAGGACCCGGGTTCGATTCCTGGTGCCTGCCTGTGTAAAAAAAAAAAAAAAAAGAAAGAAAGCCAAAGAATGGTATAAATAACTGCAACCAGAATTCAAAGGATGAGGGATACCATTTCTGGCTGAGGGAAATCACTGCTCTTAGCTTGATTTTCCTGTTTTCCTTGTTAATAAAAGGTGACATCTTCTCTTCTCTATGACAGGCAATATATTTGAATTAAATTGGTTTCTATAAAATTAAAATATGAGGTGTGGTTTAATTTAACAGGCACATAACTGTACCACAGTAAAATAAATTTAGTCTACTTTTCCAAGCAGAAATGACTCAGAGTCATGAAAAGTAAGAGGGGTTAGGGAAGGTCCCCTGCAACTACGTGTAGCTGCAAAGACTGGACTGGTTTGGAGGCAGCTGCTTTCCCTGGAAGAATGGAGTTGAGAATAATGGTAGTTAATAGTTAATGGAAGGGAGTGTAAAAATGAATTATAACTGCAGGCAGTGCAAATGGACATTAAACTGTACTCTGCCGTACTTGCTGTACTTTTCTTCTTTCTTCTTTCTTTTTTCTTTTATACTTTCTTCTGATGCTCTGCATCATAGCTGCTGCCACTGCCAGCAGACACCAAGCCAATTCAGGCTTGGAGGCAAAGAGGCTTTGCAGGTGAAAGTTCTGATAGGTTAGGTTTTTATCCTATTTGCACTTCATAGCCACTGGGCAATATGTGGGGTAGATGAGTTGAGGTTCTTCTTTAAAAACATAAAAGTCTTCTGCTGTTATAGAAGGAGGCAGTTGAGTTTTCCTACATATCAAAATACTGAATATATGTGACACGAAAACTTTAAAGGTTGATTTTTATAAAAGGTTTATCACATTTATTTAGCATTCTTTTTTTTTTTTTTTTGCATGGGCAGGCACTGGGAATCGAACCCAGGTCTCTGGCATGGCAAGCGAGAACTCTGCCTGCTGAGCCACGGTGGCCCGCCCATTTATTTAGCATTCTTAATTTCATTTTTATTTTCTACACGTTTTATTTCTGTTGTAGTTCAGATTTCAATATATAGTTATAACAGTTATCCAGCAGATTTTGTAGATGGGATTCTAATAAATGCTGTGTGGTAAACACATTTATTACTTTGCAGTTTTTCAAGTACCCTGTTTTTTGTTTGTTTGTTTTTTGGCATGGGCAGGCACCGGGAATCAAACCTGGGTCTCTGGCATGGCAGGCAAGAACTCTGCCTGCTGAGCCACTGTGGCCTACCCTCAAGTACCTTGAATCTTCCTCTTCTTTTATTCTGGTTTCACCTCTTATTTGCAGTAAAACTAATAGAATTAGGAAAGGAAATGTCAGATCAATGAACAAGTATTTATGGAACACTTAACATACATTAAAGGCTGTGGTAGTTACCAGGAGTACTTAAAAATGGCCTCTGCCCATAAGAAACTGAAGAGTCCATTGAGAAGACAGGAAATATGCATGAAACAGTGAACAAAGTAGTTTTAATAGGAAATCTTCTGTACAGTTAATTAGATGATATATACAGTTAGATAATGGCTACGTGATACAGATAATGAGAACCATAGGAATTAAGGATGGGAAGGGGAAGTGAATGTGGGCTCTTTGGCTAGAAAGGCTTCCTGGAAGAAGCAGGGCTAGAATTATGGGTTTTGAAGGAAGAATAAATATTCTACTTTATGTTTCATTTCAGACAAGGGAGTCTTGTTAAGATTTAGCTCTACTAATGAGGTTTGAGTGAATATTTAGAATTATAGTATCAAATATATCTTATAACTTCTTTTTTTTATAATGCCATCATAGCAGAGACATGTGTTTATCAGACCTTGAAAATAACCATCCACAAGTTGATGTTAAAAGAGAGAAAAATCAGAAGTTACTGGTTAGAGACCAAAAATTTGAGACCATGTTGGTTCACCAAAATAAGTCAGACAGGAACTCTTGTGATATATGCGAAGAGAAGAAATCACAGGTTAATCCTTCATTTGGGGAAAAAAGTATAACTGCTATATCATGTCTGTTTACCAAAGACTCAGTGGAGAAGCAAAAGTCCTGGCCTCTGGAAGGGAAAATTCAGATTGAACCTGAAAACAAAAGTATGTTGTGCAAGATCCATGCAAAATCACCAAAAGGTAATGAAATTGGGATTCAAAATGGAAAGAAACAACTATCTGAAGCATCTTTATCTGATGAAAAGCAGTGGCATGATTTCAATGTTTACCTGGGCCTGACCAATTGTTCTGATTTAAAACAACCAAAAAACTCAGATGCTGCATGTCAAGATCTGATGGAAAAATCTGAAGTCTCTTGTTGCCAGAAAAATGAAGCCTGTCTGGGTGACAGTGACATTTGTGAGGCTAAGTGCTGCCACCCTAGTAACTTCATAATTGAAGCCCCAGGCCACCTGTCCGATACAGAGTGGATGAGTATTTTCAAGCCTCCTAAGGTGGAAAGAATTGTTCGCCACAAATCTGTGTGCACTTGTTCAGAAAACATCAGTGGAACAAAATCTAACTCCTCGACAAGGTAAGTGATGTTTCATGTTTGTATACACCCCAGGGAGCATACACACGATACGTAGAAACTTGAAGGGCTGCAGTAACCACATCATGCCTATTGTGAACTGAAAGCAGGACTTGAAAACAGAATTAGGTTCTTATTTAAGATAAACAATTTATTCTTTGTATCATAAGATAAACTGTTGAGTCTTTTTTTTGTACCAGCCTTTTATTAAATTCTGAGAAAAGTTTATACTTAGGACAGCTTATGAAGCAAAGGTTTTGTTTAAAGACGAAAGCAGTTGTTAGGTGAGTTTTGACAAATAGGTTGTATTAAAAAGCAAATGGGTGGGGCACACTGCACTGTTCAGAATGGAATGCTGCCTTGGAGCATTCCTCACCCAAGATCTGCTTGGAATTGACAGGCTGGCACGTTCAGGTCCAGATTGAATTGCCTGGATCCGATTTAACAATTTCTCTTTGCCCTTATCCAGGGTCACTCGGCACTTTTACATATTTAACTGCTTCTGCCTTTGTGTTCAGTTCATATTTATTTTGTACCTTACATTTCCTGAACTTTCTTACTTTTTTTTAATCCTGCAAGAGAAAGAATGTTTGTATTTAACAAGCTGGTATAAGTTAGTGGTTTTTTGTTTTGAGAAGCAAATGGATTAGTTATTAGCATATGCTACATTGGTCAGGCTTATCTTATTGTTAGAATTGCTGAATCTTGTAGTTGAGTGGAGCTGTAATGATGTCTGCTATTTTTAAATAAAGCATAGCTCTTCAATCTTAAAATAGAAAAAGGATGTAGTTTCTATATTGAAATTTTTGTTTGAATCATTGCATTGACTTTCATAGGACTTTATGATTAAAATTTCTTTTGGATTTTTGTATTATTCTTTGGCCCTTTTAGAAGTTTGTGTCATTTAAAATCATACACGTATTTATTCTGTCAGTTGGAAAAATTTTTTAAAAAGTCACACTAAATGCGATCTATTCATATTTAATTTTAAAGATCAGTCAGTAGTATATTTTTTACTACTAAACATTCATATACTAAGGGAAAAGCTTGAGTCAGAAAGTTTTGAGAGAATAGTGGACGTATATTAAATTTAATGTAGGCATGAAATTCAAATTTAACTTCAGAGCTTTGTTTCAAGGCCCTTTTCACTCCTCTGACTTGAAATAGTTGAATTGGCTGCTTGTTCTGCCAGCAGAGGCACATGCCAAGGCATCACATGACAAAGGCGTGATTAAGTTGAAAAGATAATTGTGTTTTCCTGTTTTTCCTTAGATTATAAGAACTTGTGTGCTTACTTTATTATCTGACAAAATGTTCACATTTGTGAATGTTTCTCTTATGGAGGAAGAACCCCTGGACGGCCACTTGGTTGTGGGTCATGTGAGAGGACCAGGGTACAGTGTGTTGGTCTGTTCCAGAGCAGCTCTTGCGCTTCAACTCTCCTTTGAGCCCAAGACTTTTCATAACATGCCTAGAAGATGAGCTGTGGGTGTTTGACTCCAAATACTGAGTACTTAGAATTAATTAGCTGCAACAATGCCTTTCACCTTTCACAAAAGGACTTTTTAAAACCATGAACAAAAATCTGTCTCACAAACCAGAAACCTAAAATTTTCTGACAAAATTAACCCTATACTATGGTAACTTTTCTCCTCCCTTTTGGATGGTGCTATGCCTTGAACTTTCTTTTCTTTGTTTTTTTTTTTTTTTTTTGATAGGTGGGGGGTAAAAATTCCCTATTCTATAGTTATACTTAACCAAGAATTTTCACTGTTATTTACAAAGCGTATGCATTATTTATAATATTTTACTTTAATTTGAGCTTCCTTATAAAAAGAAATATTTCTTACTAAGATACTTTTAAGTATAAGAATGCAGATGCTATACGTTTAAGATGTCTGTTTCTGTTTGGTTTTATTATCAATAGTGAGCCAGTTGCCACCCAGCATTCCATTTGTTTGAGTTCTTCAAAATCTACCTTAAGAGGGGATGAGAACTTCATAGAGGTAGATTTCTCTTCTGATAAAAAGAATTCACCTAAGATTTTATTAGTCAACAAAGATGCAGCCTTGCCCAGTGGAAAGGTTTGTATTTAGCTTAGAAATACCCAGCTTATTCAAGCAAGACTTCTCAGCAGTATGCTCTTAATTCTTCTTTAGCTTAATTATTAGCTTGCTTAATTTTGGCCATTCTCAGTTTTATAGTTAGAGGACTTGAAGATTCTGGTCAAGGAATCCTCCTTTTTTCCTTATAAAATAATTACATTCTTTTTGGCAGCTTGATTCTCATTGTAAAAAAAACTTAACACAGAAATATATACAAGAAAATATTGCCCAACTGTTACCTGTGCCCAGCTGCCCCTTCCTACCCACACATACACACAAACCTTGGCAACACCACAACCTCCAAAGAGCCACAGTTGGCATATTTTTGATAAGTGTTGGTTCTCAGAGATGAATTAAAGCTGGCATAATGGAAGGAGGTAAATACCAGCTGTACCCAAAGAATATTGTCTCCTTGTATTGCGACAACTAGAACTGTTTTATCTGTAGAAAACAAAGCTACAAATATGTGACAGATTAGCACATGGAAAGATGCTCAACATCATTAGTCATTGCATGGGGGAATGCAGATTAAAACCAGTATGAAATACTGCTTCATACCTATTAGAATGTCTAAAACTAAACACATTGTTCATATCGAGTGTTGATGAGAATTTGGAGCAACTGAAACTCTTACACTGATGAGGGTGCACCAAAGTGTGCAGTTTGGAAAACATTTTGGCAGTTTATTAAAAAGCTAAATATACACTTACTTTATGATCCAGCCATTCCACTTCTAGGTAGTTACCCAAGAGAAATGAAAACATATGTCCACACCAAGACTTATACACAAATGTTCAAGCAGCTTTATATGTAGTAGCCAAAAGCCTGGAAACAACCCAAATGTCCATCAACAGGTGAATGGATAAGCACACTGTGGCATATCCATACAATAGAATACTTCTCGGCAATAAAAAGGAATGAATTTTTCATGTACTCAGCATAGTTGAATCTCAAAATAATTGTGCTACGTTAAAGAAGCCAGTCAGACAAGATTACATATTGTATGAATCTGTTTATATAAAATTCTAGAAAGTACAAACTAATCTCTGGTGACAGAATGCAGATCACTGGTGGTCGGGGTGGGGGAGGGGCAGGAAGGAGCAGAGGGAGAAATTAAAAGGGGCATGAGGAAACTTCTGGGGGAGAGGGGAATGTCCACTGTCTCGATTGTGGTGATGGTTTCACGGGTATATACATATTTCAGAACTCGTCAAATTGTACTGTTAGTTTACTGTATGTTAACAAAGCTGTTTTTCTTTTAAGCTTTGAATATGAGGGAAAATATTAGCTGTTACCTTCTTTAGCTCTTGGAGACCCTTTTTCAGTTTTTGCCCCTATTTTTCTCAGGCAGTATATGACATTGCTTGCCTACGATGTTTGAAACATAGATACATTCTTTCACTTAACAAATATTTCTGAAACATCTTTTAGGTGCCAGACCAGTAGTGATAAATTCACAGATAATTAAAAAGTTAAGAAATATTAGCCTAAATCCTTTTGAGAGGAGTCGGCAACTCATTTTCATGCTAAAAATCCTGATTACAAAGTTGAAAATTAAATGAGAACGTGTTAAAGCACATATCTACATATTTTAAAAAATCTTTAGTTTTGAAGGAAAGTTCCATTTTGCAGGTATTTTGACATGTTACTTATATCCTTAAAAAGTTGATGTGGGAGAGCTAAACAAAACCAACGAGTGTTTCATCATGTAGATATTACTTAATTAGTAACTTCTGTTTAAATCAAATTATTTCGCTAGGTAGTGTCTAAGAAATAAAAGAAACTTAGTTATTATAGTATTTGTTGTACTGCTTTGCTTTGTAATGCCTAAAGTCAAAAAAAATGATAATAGGAAGTTGACGTTTGTGTTTGTAACATTGTTTTAACTGTAAACATTTTTAAATGCTTCTGATTTCATGTTTGCCTAAATTGTTCTTTCTTCCTAGGATGATTTTTCCCCCACAAGTAAGCTTCAGCGTCTGCTGGCAGAATCTCGTCAGATGGTCACTGACCTGGAACTGAGTACGATGCTCCCCATTAGCTCTGAGATTGTCAGCAGCAGTGCCAAAAATGTATGTGTTTATTTTTCTTCTGACTAACTTTGTAGCGTCTTAAAACTCCATTTAGTACTAGTATGCAGATATCACTGGACAACCCTTTCTATGTGTTAGAATGAAAGTTTCTTTATGTCTCTGAGTGAGTAGGATGGCATGCTTGTTTTAAGGAGGAGGAAAAAGTCAGACTCAACTGTTATTGCATACAAACTTCTCTTTCTGACTACCAGAGGGGCGCACGAATATAAATTTTGGGGATTTAAAAAAAAACATTTTATTACAGATTTCACACACACAAAAGTAGAAAGAATACACAGTCACCCATCTTCAACACCTGTCAGCTTTTTGCTATTTTTGTTTTATCTCCCCCACATGCTTTTTTTTTTCTGATGTATTTTAAAACAAATCCCAGACATCATATCAGGTCATCAGGATTTCAGTATGTGTCTCTAACATATAAAGACTTTTTTAAACAACCATAATAACATTATCATACCCATCAAAACTAACATTAATATAATCTGATGTTACCTTTTCCCTAACTATCTCAAAATGCCTTTTTATAGTCTATTCAAAAGCATGGACTCATGTAAGGTCCATACTTTTGCATGCATTTGGATGTGTCTCAGAGTCTCTTTTAACCCCTAATTTCCCCCCATTTTTTAGTGTTGGGTTCCAACCCTTTTTTAGTGTTGTTTGTGGAAGAAACACTGGGCCATATGTCCTGTAGAATTTCCCACATTCTAAATTTTCCTGACTCTGTCCTTATTATGTCATTTAACACATTTCTTTATCCCCCATAATTCCTGTAAACTGGAATTTTTTTTTTTCATGAGTGGGCACTGGGAAGTGAACCCCAGTCTCTGGCATGGCAGGCGAGAACTCTGCCACTGTGCCATCATGGCCCGCCTGTAAACTGGTATTTAAATCTAGGGACTCGATTAGACCCAGGATCAATTTGGGGTTTGGGGGGTTTTTAGAGTTTTATTTTGTTTTAGCATGACTGCTTCATTGGTGATGTTTTATTCTTCCTATTCCAACATTCAATCATAATAACTGATTGTCCCACTTTTAGATATTAAGCTTGATCATTATGTTCATGTGATTGTGACCCGGAGCTTTCATATTATAAACTTCCCTTAAAGTTCACCTGATGATTTTAGTATTCCTTGGTGATTGTTGTTTAGATCCATTATTTTATTAGGAATTGAAAAATAGTAATTTTCTTCCTTCAGATATATTTTACATGTTAATTTTTTAAAAATTTTAAAATTATTTTTAATTTTTAATTTTTTTATTTACATGTTAATTTGAACTGCTTTTAGTAAGTACAGAATCATTTCATTAGCAATGATATGTGTTGTTTTGTAGATTTTTATAGCATCAAATAGTGAAAAGAACATTGGACTTGGAATCAGGATGCTTATGTGGGCTCCAGCTTCCTAACCTATGTGGTTCTAATATGTTAGGTTTAAGGTTCAGGTGTACTACTTGGGGGAGCTATATGCATGGATAAAGATATTTGAAAGCCATTGAATTAAACTTTTATGTATCTCTGGCCAAATGTGTGTATACCCATAGAAGCGACTTCCCAATCACGATACAGGACATTTCCATCACCCCAGAAAGCTCCCTCTTGCCTTTTTTTGAGTGAATCATTCCTTACCTCCTATCCCAGGAAACTACTGATCTTATTCCTATTACTAGATATTAGTTTTGCCTGAATTAGAACTTCAAAGAAATGCAGTTCTTTATCTAGCTTCTTTCAGCATAATTGTTTTACATTTCATTCATGTTGTGTGTGTTAATAATTCAGTTCTTTTTATTGCTGAATACTATTCCATTGAATGAACAGACCACAATTTGTTTTTTCACCTGTTGATGGAACATTTGGGTTTCCAGTTTTGAGCTATTATAAATAAAGCAAAAGCTGCTATGAACATTTTTGTACAAGTCCTTTTATGGACATATATTTTCATTTCTTTTGGGTTAGTATCTAGAAATGCAGTTGCTGGTTTTGAGTTAAGTATATGTTTATTTTTTAGATTATGGTAAAATATAAAAAATTAAATTATGATAAAATACATATAACAAAATATGCCATTTTACCCATTTTTAAGTGAACAATTTGGTGGTAATTAATTACAGTCATGATGTTGCACAGCCATCACCACTGTTTATTCCCAATGGTTTTCATCACCCCAAATAGAAACTCTGCATCCGTTAAGCAGCAACGCTTCCCGTTTCTCTCCCGCATCCCCTGATGACCTCTAAATCTACTATTGTTTCTATGAATTTGCCTATTCTAGATATTTCATATAAGTAGAATCATACAGTATTTTTCTTTGTGTTTTTTGTTTTTAAGATTTATCTATATGGCAGCATGTAGCAGAGCTTCTTTTATTTTTTTTGCTGAATATTCCATTTTGCCACATTTTGTTTATCCATTCCTCTCTTGATAGAGACTTAAGTTGTTTTCTACCTTTTGCCTGTTGTGAATAATGTTGCTGTAAACCTTAGTGTGCAGGTATCTGTTAAAATTCCTGTTTTCAGTTATTTTGGGTATATACCTAGGAGTGGAAGTATCATGTTATATGGTAATTCTGTGTTTAACTTTTTTTATTGTGGCAAAATATATGTAAAGCATTTTAGCTATTTTTAAGTTTATAATCAGTGCATTAAATACAATGACAGTGTTGTGTGACTTTTTCATCATCCCAAATAGAAACTTTGTGCTCATGAGCAGTAACTCCCCATTTCACCCCCAGCTACTAGTGACCACTATTCTGCTTTCTGTCTTATGAATTTGCCAATTCTGCATACCTCATATAAGTGCATTCTTACTATATTTGTCTTTTTGTGTCTGGTTTATTTCATTTGACATTATTTTTCAAGCTAAATCCATGTATCAGAACTATGTTTAATTTTCTGAGGAACTGCCAAATTGTTTTCCACAGCGTCTGCATCTTTTTACATTCTCATCAATAATGTGCCAGAGTTCCAACTTCTCCATGTCCTCACCCACGCTTATTTTTTTCCATTTTTTTAAAAAAATAATGACCATCCTAGTGGTTGTGAAGTTTTGAGTCACATTTCCCTAATGAGTGATAATGTTGAGCATCTTTTTGTGTTTTTATTGGTCATTTATATATATTCTTGGGAGAAGTGGCTTTTGAAGTCTTTTGCCCCCTTTTTTTTTCATGCAAATAGCAGAGGAGTTTTATTCAAGGTTCTTAGAATACAGCAAATTTTGTGGCAATTTATAAATAAGGTTCTATTGTAATAATAAAATGATACTTTGAAAAAAGAAAACAGTATATCAAAGTTCATTTCCAAAGTTACCCTTTGTTTAGGGATGGCTGGCATGAATGCATATTTCCTTTGTTTTTAAGAAAAGTTGATATTCTAATCAGGTATATAACCACTAGTTACACCTAAGTTCTGCCTGTTAAAAGTATGTTCTCTCCTCATTTATGCTTCGGCGACATCTCAGTCGCCATCTTCTCCTTCTCTTCCTCCTTCTGTTCCGGTGACGTCCCAGCCGCCATCTTGCCCTCCTCTCTCCCCTTCCACGCTGGCGGCACTCCTGCCACCATCTTGGCTTTCTCTTCCTCTTTCTCCACCAGTGGCGCTCCAGCCGCCATCTTACCCCCCTCTTCCTCCTCTGCAAAAAAAAAAAAAAAAAGTTCTCTTAGAGGATCCAATTTAAACATCTTATACTTTCCTTCAGTGATTTTCTCCAAACTGTGATGGAAGTATTCCTTGAAGGACAAAACTCAGGACCTGTTTTTGAGGGAGCTTGGCCCCCCCTTCAGAAGTAGGTCCAGTTCAGAAAAGTAGCAATTAGGTGGTAATCAATCATATATATAATCTTATCAAAAATTAACTGTTCTAGGTATCTTTGTTTTGGGGTTCTGTGGTTTAGGAGCATCCAAAATTTCTTCATAGTCTGTGCTCATTCCCTTTGCCCAGCGATCACCTGTGACCATTCAGTCTGAATTCTGACTCTCAGGGCAATCTTTCGTAAAATGTTCACTAAGCCACAAAGTCTGGAGCACCCACCTTAAGCATAGAGTCCTTTGGGGTTATCAGGACAAGATCTGCACAAGTGCCCCATTTCCCCACAAACAAAACATTTTGTAAAAGGAAAGTTACGGGCAGTAAGAATCAAGATAGCAGCTTAGCAATGTGCGCGTTTTAGTTCGTCCTCCAGAACAACTACTAAATAAGCAAAAACAGTACAGAAAAACTCCTGGGGCCACGTCAGTGACCAGACACACAGCGTACCCCAGCTTGGACCAGCTGGCCTGGCTGCAAGCCCCCCCAGAACCGTGAGCTCCCCACGCTGTGGAGGCCAGCGCCCCTCCCCCACAGGCTGCTTCCCAGAGGGGAAAGGAAAGAGACTTTACCACTAGCAGGGGCTGAGCCCAACCAAACGCCAATTGTGGAATTAACTAACAAATTCTGACTACTAAAAATAGGCCCCCAGCTCAGGTGAACCTGGTCAAGGCGGAGGTCGCTCATTTTTGCCCCAGCACCAAGGGGGCAGCACTGACGGAAAAAGGAAAAAAAAGAAGGAAACAGGTTTTTGTGGCTGTGTTTCTACAAAGGCTTGACTGACTTTGGATACAGCGGTATGACTTCTCAGGCTGCAACTGCCCCAGGCATAGGCAGAAACAAGCTCATTTGAGGGCTTGTCTGGAGCCTGTGCCTTCCCCAGGGGAGGGGTGAAGCCCAACTCAGGTGGAATCCCTCCCTCAAGGAATTCAGACCCCAGGGCTTGGTAATTTGAAGCCATTAAAACCAGCCTACAACCTCTTCTCTGTCTCCACCACGCCCCCAGCAGGGAGAGTCTGCCAAAGTTAAAGGTACCGCATCACCTTATGCTGGTGGGACCTGCAGGC